>REGO01000127.1:3780612-3791091 GCA_010120015.1 Rhombomys opimus
AAAAACTCAAGAGACAACACATGCTGGAGAGGTTGTGGAGAAAGGGGACCCTCCTCCACTGCTTGTGGCAATGTAAACTTGTACAACCACTCTGGAAATCTGGTGCTTTCTGAGACAATTAGTAATAGCTCTTTCTCAAGATTCAGCTATACCACTCCTAGGCATATATCCAAAAGATGCTCAAGTACTCAACAAGGACATTTGCTCAATGATCTGTGAACTTTGTTCACACCTTTTTGTGTTGTCTCTTATGTTTTCCTATAGCTAGGTGAGCTTCTTCAAGACAATTACTATAGAGCATTTGCCACATCCTCAGTACCCAGACTGCCTGCCGTGTTCTCAGTCAGTCTTTATTTTATTTCATTGGTGGTAGGTGTTTAAGATTATATATATATATATATATATATATATATATATATATTACACCATATCATATAATATGTACTAGATATATGTACTAGATAGATATCTCATGTAATATACATGACATTTTTTAAATGTCTTTTGAGGAATTCACTTCTTCCCACCCTGTGAACTATAACTACACCTTGCCCACTCCTCTTACCTCCTCTGAGAAGCAGTGTTAGAGTTTCAGTGTTTCTGCAATGCCACAGAGCCATGTCTTGCACTAAGAGCCATTCATTGTACCCCGCTTCCCCAGGACAGTGTACTCCAAAAATAGGATTCATGTTTGTCAGTCACATAGTCTTCCCTTCCTGCCTACAGGAGTTTAAGTCTGGCTATCTGCCACAATTCCCTTCCCAAGAGTCTTTCTTACTCTAATTACAGAGGGTTCAGTCTGGATGGACTTGGCTATTTCCTGGCTCATATGAGATTACTACTTTTGTGCATTAGAATCCCAACCACAATTGGCCAGGAAATCCTTCTGCTTTGCTCACTACTCTATTCCTGGTGCCTAGTCTGTCAGTGAGTGTTTACAGGGAAGAACAAATGTGAAGTGATTGACTGGAGGAGGGTCCCTACAGTGTTTCAGCTTCTGCAGTGGTCCTCCTTGTTGTGGGGCACTGTTGCAAACACTCAGCATGCTGTTCCCATCATAAGAGAAGAGAGAACAAAGGAACAGCCCTTCCTGGGTGGGATGTGGAAGGAGAGTGATGCTTTGCTTTCTGTTGACCAGGTCCAGCTGGGCAACAACTCTTTACTGAGACTTCCTTCCATTATTTCCCCCTTCGAAGGCTCCAGCACCTGATATCAGAAGTTAAGTAGGAAACAACTCAGGGCATGCTGTCTGTTTAATTGGTTTTGATCCTTAATAATAAGACAAAGTGGAAAAACATGGAAGTCAGTTATCACATTTGTTACTTTGGGGAAGCCTTGAGAAATTAACTTAAAAATCCTATGTAGATGAATAGGAAAATTGACTGGAGAAATGAAGAGAAGATAAACAGAGCATCTGTGTATAAACATAAGTTGCCTTTTGCAGTAAGTAGGTAAATCTTTATGCTCTTGGATTATTTTGAAAGAGATATTGCACTTGCTCATCATTCACTACCACTTACTACCTGTTCTGTGGAAGGGCGTGATCTAAGATTAAAGGGCACCGTGGGAGCTGTAGATGGTGACCACACAGGGATCCTGAAGGAGTAGGAGGAGTCAGGGAAAAAACACTGTGGATACTTTGTAGATGATTTGATGCTGTATGGGAGAAGGGCAATTACGTTTAAATTTTATTAGAAAAAGAAGAAAATGGTTATCAAAATGAACTGGTTAGAAAAGCAAATCATTGAAAAATTCTGAGGGAAGGGATTTGAGAGTAATAATAAAAATAATAATGCTAAGATTATAACCCAGGAAGACAGTAAACTTTAGATAACATTACTTTTGTCTTTAAAGAAAAAGAACAAAATAAATTTCAGTGAGGCATAATGAAGATAAAATAGACATTTTAAAAGTAGGAATGAAAACTACAGAACAACAGTAGTAAAAGCTGCATGGTACTGGCATAGAAACATATTAGTGGACCAATGGAATCGAATAGAAGACCCAGAAAAAAACCCACACACTCATGGACACCTGATTTTTGACAAAGATGCCAAAACCATATAATGAAAAAAAAAGACAGCATTTTTCAACAAATGGTGCTGGTCTAACTGGATGTCTACATGTAGAAAAATGCAATTAGATTCATACTGATCACCCTGCAGAAACCTAAAGTCCAAATGGACCAAAGACCTTAATATAAAAACAGACACATTAAACCTGTTAAAAGAAAAAGTGAGGGAGAGCCTTGAACTCATTGGCACAGGAGACAACTTCCTAAACAGAAAACCAACAGCACAGGATCTATGATCAACAATCAATAAATGGGACCTCATGAAAGTGGAAAGTTTCCATAAAGCAAAGGACACTGTCATTAGAACTAAACGACAGCCTACAGATTGGGAAAGGATCTTCACCAACCCTATATCTGACAGAGGACTAATATCCAGAATATATAAAACTGAAGAAATTAAGAAGCAACAAATTAAGTAATCAAATTAAAAAATGTGGTACAGAGCTTACAGAGAATTCTCAATATAGGAATATCAAATGGCAGAGAAACACTTAAAGAAATGCTCAACCTCTTTAGTCATCAGGGAAATGCAAATCAAAATGACCCTGAGGTTTCACCTTACACCCATAAGAATGGCTAAGATCAAAAACTCAAGTGACAACACATGCTGGAGAGGATGTGTAGAAAGGAGAACCCTCCTCCATTGCATCAATGGAATGTAAACTTGTGCATCAACTTTGGAAATCAATCTGGCACTTTCTCAGACAGCTAGGAATAGTGCTTCCTCAAGATCCAGCTATACCACTCTTAGGCATATATGCAAAAAATGCTCAAGTATACAAAGACATTTGCTTAACTATGTTCATAGAAGCTTTATTTGTAACAGCCAGGAGCTGGAAACAACCTAGATGCCCCTCACTTGAGGAATGGATACAGAAATTGTGGTACTTTTACAGGATGTAATACTACTCAGCAATTGAAAACAAGGAAATCATGAAATTTGCAGGCAAATGGTGGGGACAAGAAAATATCATCCTGAGTGAGGTATCCCAGAAACAGAAAGACATACATAATATACACTCATTTATAAGTAGATATTAGATATATAATATATAGGATAAACATATGCTAAAATCTGTACACCTAAAGAAGCTGATCAAGAAGGAGGACTCTGGGTATGATGCTCAAGCCTCATTCAGAAAGGCAAAGAGGATGGACATCGGAAGAGGGAACAGGACAGGAGCCTACCATAATAAGCCTCTGAAAGACTCTACCCATCAGTTTATCAAAGCAGATGCTGAGACTCATAACCAAACTTTGGGCAGAGTGCAGGGAATCTTTTGAAAGAATGGCGATGGCAGGCTCTTTGACCTCCCCACTCCCCCAAGGGAGGAGCAGTCCTGCTAGGCCACAGAGGAGGACTTTGCAGCCAGTCAGATGAAAGGGGAGAAGGTCCTCCCCAATCAGTGGACTTGGAAAGGGGCAGGGAGGAGATGAGGGAGGGAGGGTGGGATTGGGAGGGAATGAGAGACTGGGATACAGATGGGATACAGAGTTAATAAAATGTTACTAATAATAAAAATGAAAAAAAGAACACCTGGAGGGGACAGGAGTTCTACAAGGAGAACAACAGAACCAAAATATGTGGACACAGGGGTGATTTCTGAGACTGATACTCCAATCAAGGACCATTCATGTAGATAACCTAGAACCCTTGCACAGACAGACCATGGCAGCTCAGTGTCCAAGTGGGTTCCCTGGTAATGGGAACAAGGGCTGTCTCTGACATGAACTTATGGGCTGGCTCTTTTATCACTTCCTCCTGAGGGGGTAGCAGCCTTACCAGGCCACAGAGGAAGACAATGCAGCCACTCCTGATGAGACCTGATAGACTAAGCTCACATGGAAGGGGAGGAAGACCTCCCCTATCAGTGGAGTGGGGGAGGGGCATGGGTAGAGAAGAGGGAGGGAGGATGGGATTGGGAGGGGAAGAGTTAGGAAACTACAGGTGGATACAAAGTGAATAAACTGTAATTAATAAAAAGAAAAGTAAAACATAAAAATAAGAAACCAAAAAAAAGTAGGAATGAGACATGAAAAGGTGGCTCATATATATATATATATATATATATATATATATTTAAAAATAAAATAAACATTGAGAAAATAAAACAAAGTAGAAATAAATCTTATAACAGAAGATGTGAACAGGGGAGAAAATTCCTAGTCTTTCATAAAATTAGAACAAAACTGATGATGATGGCAGTAGTGAGAGAGGCCAAGACTGTCCTTTAGAGAAGCATGTAGGGAAGCTTTGATGAAGTATCTGACTGAAAAAGACAGTGGCAATGACCTTAACTAGTACCTTGAAGATACCCATTTAAATTTTGTAAATTTATTCATACGACCAAAATCATTACTACTAAAAGGATTGGGGGAAATATTAATTAGCATGTTAATATATTTGTGTTAATGTATAGAAGTGTGTCACACAGAATCATAACTACACAGAGGTGACATTTTTATTATTCTTGAACATTAAAAATGTAGGAAGTTTGAAGTGATCACACATCATGATTAATTGAATTTTTTGAAATGCATCTTAAAATAATACTAAGGACAAGAAAGTTATCAGCAAAAAATTTTTTTGTAATTGTTTATATTAACAAAAATTTTGGAAATCCTTAAATGATTAGCTACTTGGTAACTGTTATTAGAACATTGATTATTGCAAAATGAGGCTCCTGGGCATTTGTATCATTCAATGTCTGCCTGTCAGTTGCAGATCAGTTTCTTTTGTCAATGGAATCTCAGTTCATTTTACTATTATTTCCAATTTAGAATTTGCACATTTACTGCCATGAGATTATGAGAATACATTACATTTATAACTAGAAAACGTAAAGCGAGTTCAACAAAAACAAATATATCAAATTCTGTTTAAAATTTGCCCCCCTCTTCCAGAAACTTTTCCCTGGTTAATCCCAGTGGGATTGATCATCATGTTTCAGCGTGCCCCATACTTATGCATTCAGTTTGTACCATGCTCATTTGCATGTTAAAAAACAATTACAGCATTTCTATATTTATAGTATGCTCCCCAAGCTTATGAATTATGAGCTTGAGGTTATAAGAAAACACAAATACATTTCCAATGCATTGTTAAAAAATTTCATGTGGTACTTTTCACACAGTGACTTCTTAACTCAGTGAGAATCTGACCACACCTTGGGCTGGACTTGCCTGACAGGAGGAGTGTGTAGATGAGGTAAGCCAGCATTCCTATGTTCTCACCATCACTCAGTCTAAGTTTGAATTAAAACACATGTGTGTAAAGAGATGCATTACCTTGCTCTTCCAGTCATTTATTTTTGTTTCAGTTTCATCCAACAATGCCTTCATATAACAGTTTGCTATACTCTAATTATCTGTTAATAGGTTAATACTCCTTTCCAGTTTCCATCAAGAGTCCCCTATTTTCTTATAAATTTTTGATGTCAACAGGGAAACACATAACTGCCTCTAGTAGATAGAAGCCATAATCGCTCACTTGCTTGATAAACAGACTTTTCTTGTGTCTCAGACATCCAGGCATCTGGGAACGAAAAAGTCAATGAGCTGAAAATTATTGGTTCTGTTATTCTGGTAGAAAACAATCTTTTAAGCTCATTGATGATTGCTTTACCCTTGACAAAGAGCTGCAGTTGTTGGTGTCATTAAGCTGACTCCTGCCTCCTTTTCTTCACTCTCCATCTGTTGGGACTTCTTGTTCTTTATCACAGGAATGGGATAAGTAATATTGCCCTGCATGCATGTGCCCCACATGTATTTATTTTAAGCAACACATCAAGAATTTCTTGTCAGTATCAGAGGATAAAGATAACTCTACAAATTAATGGATACCTTTTCTCATTGCAGAGAACTGGGTTTTGATCAAGAACTGTGAGGGGCTCTTTAAAATGGAAGCAAGAATTAAGAAAAAGACCCAGGGTAAGATGATCAATCCTCACTTAGAAAAACAAATGAAATGGACATGGAAGTAGGAGAAAACAAGCAACAGGATAGGAGCCTACTGCAGAGGGCCTCTGAAAGACTCTACCTAGCAGTGTATAAAAGCAGATGCTGAGACTTATAACCAACCCTTCGGCAGAGTGCAGGGAATCATATGAAAGAGGAGGGAGCTAATATGACCTGGAAAGGACAGGAGCTCCACAAGGACCAAATATATCTGGACACAGGGGTCTTTTCTGAGACTGTTCTCCAACCAAGGACCATGTATGGATATAACCTAGAATCCTTGCTCGGTTGTAGCCCTTGGTAGCTTAGTATCCAAGAGGGATCCCTAATACGAGGAACAGGGACTATTTCTGACATGAACTCAATGGCTGGCTCTTTGACATCCCCCCCAAAAAAAGGAGGAGCAGCCTTGCTAGGCTACAGAGGACGACACTGCAGCCAGTCCTGAAGAGACCTGATAAGCTAGGGTCAGATGGAAGGGGAGGAGGACCTCCCCTATCAGTGGACTAGGAAAGGGGCAGGGAGGAGATGAGGGAGGGATGGTGGGATTGGGAGGGAATGAGGGAAGGGGCTATGGCTGAGATACAAAGTAAATAACCTGTGATTAATATAAAATAATTATATCGAAAATAAATAAAAGCAAAAGATATTTGGAAATGAGGAGGGGAATGAGGTAGGTGAGTACAGCCACCATGCTCAGTGAATGATACTATTAAGGAAGGTCGATATGGTGTCATCGTTTTTGTCAACTTTGCACAAATTTAAAGATAACTTGGAAAAATAAACCTAGACTGAAGAATTGCTTCCATCAAATTATCAAGTCATATTGTGGAGTCCATGGAGACATCTGTTTGATTGCTGATTGATGTAGGAGTGCTCAGGTGATTGTTGTTAGTCCTGTCCTTGGAAAGGTAGGCCTGGTTTATCTAAGAAAGCAGGCCGAGCAAGGCAGAGAGAACAAGCCAGTAAGCAGTGTTCTTCCATGGCACCTGCTTTAGTTTCTCCCTCCAGCTCCTACCCAGGTTTCTGCCTTTGTATCTGTGGATGATGTTCTGTAAAACAGATGAAACTTTTCCTCCTCAGCTTGCTTTAATTCAGTGTTTTATCCCAGCAGCAGAGAACCAAATTAGAGTATATGACTATAATGCTTTTTTGAATAGTATTAAGGTAGGTGGATATGGTTAAAATGCTTACAAAAGATACTGCTAGCAGCTATATCAGTTCAAGCTTGGGTAAAAAACAAGTATTTCAGGTACTATGCATAAATTGTGGATGACAAAACAAATGTAAATACTATGAAAGAACAGACCAACAAAAGCAGCGAGAACAGAGAGAACAGAGATGATTGAGTTGGCCTGGCCTTTTGTGGCTTTGGACTATTACTCCACCGGAAGAGTCTAGCTGCAATGCGTGACATCATACAAATACAAGAGAAAAATAATGATTTCAGACAGGGGAAATGACTCAGTGGGTAAAACACTTGCTATTCTTGAGGACCAGAATTTGGATTCCTGAAACCCAAAGTAAATGTCAGGTAGATGCCTTGGTTTGCCTGTAATTCCAGCCTATGGGAGGCTGAGACAGGCCCCTCAGTGCAAGCTGGAACAGGATTAACCATATCAATGATCTCTGAGTGTGACTGAGAGATCTTGTCTCAATGAAAAGCAAGGAAAAGGGATGAAGGCTGGTTCCTGACATCATCCAGTGCATTCCCACTAACTCCTACTAACACCTACCTTCTCCCTACTAACTCAATTTCATTTTTCTTCAAGACAGGGTTTCTCTGTGTAGTCTTGGCTGTCCTGGGCTCACTTTGTTGGTCTCAAACTCACAGAGATCTGCCTGTCTCTGCCTCCCCAACTTCTGGGATTACAGGCATGTACCCCTGCACTCAGCTCACTCTCACTCTTTAAAAGAGAACAAAATAAGCCCTGAAGTTGATTTTCTGCTGGCCATCTACCCCTGTACCTGGGGCCTGCCCTGGAGGATGGTGAAGATGCCCAGTGTGACAAGTGAAGAAAATTAACTTTCAGTTTTCCAGCAGCTATCAACGGCCAGGAGCAACTTGTAAGGGGCAGGATTTCATGTCCACCTCTACCCCTTGATGCTAGGATTTTGTCTGGTTTGAGCGTGTGCCGGTCTTTTTTATGCTGTCAGGCTCTGAGTTTATTGCTGCACCTGCCTATTATGTCTGGAAAAATGCTGTTTCCTTG
Organism: Rhombomys opimus; assembly: GCA_010120015.1. Classification (NCBI taxonomy): domain Eukaryota; kingdom Metazoa; phylum Chordata; class Mammalia; order Rodentia; family Muridae; genus Rhombomys; species Rhombomys opimus. Next base: position 3,788,857 of record REGO01000127.1, read on the forward strand.
AAGTCAATCGTCATCTGGGGTTCTTAAATATTTTTTCTGCTCCCTCTTTTACATAGATCCCAAAACCATGAGGGAGGGTGAGATGTCTCATTAGGGCTGAGCATTCCATAGTCTTCTATTCTCTGTATATTGACCAGCTGTGGTTTTCTGTGTTAATTTCTATCTGCTGCAACACACATGGCAGATTAAATCCAGGGTGTAGATCAAACGGGAAGTTGAAACTTGAGGTACCTCTCAAAAACGTGTATGATGAAAGAGATCTTGATATTACATTATCAGAGACAAATTCTAACAAGTGAAAAGGAATACAAGCCAGTGAGAAAGAAACAGCTAATCTCAGTGTTGAGGAAGAGCTTCAGGATGAGTTCTGTTCAATTACAAAATAGTTCAATAAATATTCTCTATTTTTTTTCCAAATGAGATTAAAATCATATTGGATTTTATCAGATTTGGATATGATACCAAGACAAAGATTAATACCCAGAAGGGCTTGTGTTAAATTAAAGGATTTGTTATGCTCTGTTTATAAATGACATACACTGCTTCCAATATTAATATTTTGGCAAGGTGAACATGTCTTATATAAGCCTTGACTCATAAGTATGATTCAATCATTGGTGAAAAAATTACCTTCTGCTATGCAATGTGAGTTTAGACACACAGAGTTTGTAGGAAGTAAGGAACTTCAACTGATCTTAATGAGCATTATTAACAATGTTTTGGTCATTGGCAGAGGGGCTGATGGCCTGAACACTCTACAAGGGCTCCCCTACAGTATGTTTAAGGATGCCAAAAATGTAATGGCTGTGGCATTCCATAACCAGCCAGTCTCACACCAAGAAGTTACTCACAGGGTACCCTTTTCTGTACCATTTCCACCCACAAACAATGGGTCAGTATTAGTTCAGTTGCTGTAACTGAATTCCATCGACTGAGTAACTTAAAGATAAAACATTTACTTCACAGGAATCTGAAAGCCCAAGATGAGGTGTCAACCAGATTGAGTTCTTCATCCAAATTTTCATTGCAAATTGCTGCTTTGCTCTTTTCCTCTCCTCATTCTTTGTTTTATTATTATCATGTGTGATGGAGAGAGAGGGCCTCCCTAGTCTAGAACCATTATACAGACCAGGATTATCTGGAATTTGTGGTGAGCTCCTGACTCCGTGTCCCAAGCAGTCCATGTATCTTGCCTGGCTGGATGTGTACCTTGTCTTATGCTCTCACACGGCCAAGGAATAGCACAAACACTCTCTCCCTCTCTCTTTTTGTTTCATACTTACAAACATATTTGCAAGGTCTTCTCTCATCAACAAATCACCCTCTAGAATCCCCATCTGGGTAACTGCCACCTTGAGAGCTGGGATTTCTACATAAGGTAAGAACTGGGCACAAACCTTCAATACACACACACAGTAGCGCTGTTTCAATCTAGCTGGAATATATTTTCTCTGAGGGGCAGATCATAAGTGCGCTGGATTTTGTCTTTCGGCAGTGTAGCTAATGCTGCCTTTCCCCTCTTCTGTTTCCAGCAGTTACAGAGAGGTTAGTATCCTGGGACTAACTGTCTTCAGCTAGTACCACTAAGAATTCAGTAAAGCCTATCTTAGCTTCCCCTTTGAGTGCATTTTTCATCATGGAAAAACCGTGTAAAGCATTGCTCCCAATCTGGAAATTTTGACGGTGTTTTCGTCACAAAAATGAAGTGGAAAACTCGTGGCACACTTCTGCAGAGAAAGTAGGTGCCGCTGTGCTCTGATTTAGTCACAAAATCACCAAGTCTAGAGGCAATCAGTAAACAGAATGTGTTACTCAACGACACAAGGGAGATTTTCCTTAGTTTCTCATGTGATGTGAAGTGTGGTACAATTCCCTTCCTGGTACACACACACTTCTCTCTTAGTGGAAAGCACTCAGTAGAATTGCGAAGACAAATTATATGAGTAGTTGCCCCCTTCCAATCTGAAAACAATTGCAGGACAGGGCATGTCCTCAAAGAAACATTTTCCTTCTGCCCTCTCTCAGACATCATTTCCTCCTGGATCCCAGGGAGTCCAGTGGAATGAATCAGCTTCAGGGATCAAACACTGCTTCTCTGGGGCAGCATTGCCAGAGAACTGTGGACCTTTTCTTCATTTTAACTTTCAGCCCCTGAGGTTCTTGGTTTGTGGCATTTTGTAGCTGCTTGGTCTTTTTTTTTTTTTCAGCACCTGCTTTCGGGCTAGATTTGTAGAT
>REGO01000127.1:3810134-3829584 GCA_010120015.1 Rhombomys opimus
GCCATTCTTGGAGAATTTATGTGAAACGGTGAACTAGTTATTTAGCACTGTGTTAGTTACAACAGACAATAAGGATGTTAAAAATTGGCATTTAATAAAATGCTAAATTTATTCCATGTTGAGTGGGACATAGCTCTAAGGAAACAGTCTCAATTTAGAATGAGTAAAAAGATTGTTATTAATCTTGAATATTTACATACTAAACTTATTTTCGTGTTTTAGTAATATTGTATATACAAGGTGAAATATCTCTGTATTTAGACAAACTGACAAGTTATAATGATCTAGAAGTTGAAAAAAGTCTGAGGAATACAGTATATAGTGAGGAGATAAATTGAACTTGGGAGAGAATACCTTGGTAATAAAGACCAGTCTTTTTAGTCTATCATTTTAATGGTTTCTGGCTTGCACTTTAAAATGTATGCCTTTGTTAGTGGAAATTTCACCTTTACTGGGTTCTTTCTTTAGGTTTCTTTTTTTTTAATTATTATTTAACACTGCTTGCAAACTTTAATAACACTCTATCTTAAGGACTGTGAAGGGAATGGCCTATGTTCTATTTCATGTACCATTCCTAACCTTGGTGTAATTAAGATGTGAGATATGAATTCATTTGGTTTCTGTTCCTCTCTCATAAGCTGCAGCTGCATTGAACGTGTCTTGGCCTTCCCCGTCAGTGGCATGTAGAATGTGTTGTGACTGTAAACTTCTCATGATAACAGCATTCTGCTTCAGGACGTCTCACTTCTGTGTGCATTTTGTCACATTAAGTTTATGAAGTCATGTGTCAGAGCACACCAGATGTGCTGCTCATCTCTGAACTGCTTCCCTTTATGATGACTGGGGTTCAGTGTCTGTCCAGGAGAATTCTGTCACAATTCTGCACGGTTTAGTACTCACTTTACCTCTGTTTTAGGTAGTGTGACTAACGGAAGATAATCACAGTAAGACACCTCTGGCAGAAACTGACTTGTGTTCTTGTATAATACCTATATTACACACACAAAGAGACCGCCGTCTCTCTCTCTCTCTCTCTCTCTCTCTCTCTCTCTCTCTCTCTCTCTCTCTGTATGTGTATGTGCATTTTTGTGTGCATGCATGCCTGTGTGTATTTATGTATGGGGAGCAAGGAACGGGTTGATGTTTTCAGTTTCTGAGCTCTTGATTTTGCCTGCTAAATATCTCCATACATAACTTCAGCCTGGCTTCAGTGGGAGATCCTCCATCCTGCTTTGAATTTTCATCCTTAAATTTTGGTTAGATCTGTATAATTCTCATATGCAAATCACAAAGAAATTTATGCAGCATCTGAGTTGCTGATTCTGAGCTTACACTCCATTTTAACTGGCAGTCCACTCCTGATGAACATCTGGAGATGCATCCTAGGGCTAGGTGCTGTGCTAGATTCTGCGACTGTAGTGTGTGAAAACTCTGACTTTATTAGTCTAAAAACTCCTCTCCCTCTGTCTCTGTCTGTCTGTCTGTCTCATCTCTCTCTGTCTCTCTTTCTCTGTGTGTGTTTGTTGCTTGAGGCTTTGCTTAAGTAAGAAGGATAAGGAACAAGAGCAAGATTGACAGGGCATAAAAGCTCACATGTGTGAGTTTTATGCTGAGCCAGTTTTGTAGCATACCTTCTAGAGATGCCAGTGTCCTCATCAGATTCATTCACAGTGTACTTTGGAGCCATGTGAGTATTACCAGAACCTACAGATTGCTGCCACGCTTGGATATTAGCAGACCTAGATGCCTTATTCTAGGAAAGTATATGTTTGCCGTGCCAAAGCACCTGTATTTCACTGTGCATTAAATAGGTATAAAATGGCATTTTTGTTATTCCTCAGCTAAAGTCATTGTGGTAATTAAAATAAAATGTAATACAAACAGAAAAAATAGATAATATAAGTACCAAATAAGAGCTATGAAACACGTGCTTTTTTGTTATTTTCATTATTATAATGTCTGTATTGGTTTCATTTAGCTGATTTTACAGCAATGGTTTTCCCTTTACCATATACTTAATATATTAGAAATTTAGCAGTAGTGAATATGCAAAGAAAAATAAATGAACAAATCACCAGCATTTCCTGAAAAACACTATTAGTAATAGTTGATGAAGCCGTTTGACAGATTTTTGTTTTTCTTAATGATTTTTAATAATATTCAAACTTCAAAGTAATAAATAATTATTGTAACATACACAAAACAGTTATATGAGTATAAACTCATACTAAAAAAAGCTTATATACACACATAAATATGTAGGTGCTAGTTTTTCAAATACTACTTTATTTGGGGGTTCCTTAAAGCTTATGCCTCCCTTCCAAACCCCCAACCCCAGGTAGGGGAAAAAGAAGATTGTAAATGAAAGATGATGTAGCCATCATTACTTCGTCATGCTGGGTAGAGTCATAGGACTCTTTTTTTTGGGGGTGGGGGGTACAAAGATCTGTCATTGGGAAATTCAGTAGTCCAGGTAACCAGTAAACCTGCAAGCCAGAAAGAGCAGGAAGCAGTTCTTCTCTGACTCCTCAAAGCTGCTGCCCCTTTTTCCTCTGGGCTATCGTATTTGTGCCCATCAAAGTCCTTCAAATTCAACTAATTCCTGCTGGTGAAGAGCAAGAACCTCATAGGGCGACACAAGGCTATAGCCTGCTGCTGTGGACAACCCGAATCAGCCCCACATCCCACACCTGGGATTAAAGCAAAAACTTGGTTACAGCCACAACATAAATGCATGGGAAGGGAAGGTGGGGACACACACACACACACACACACACAAAGATGATGAGACAGAAAGAGGAGAAATGGACTAGATGTGAAACACTGTCCTAAAGAGATCACTACATTGACTGCAAATAGAAAGCCCAGATTTACCCAGTTATTTTCAGAAAGATTATACTTCCTTTAATAACAGTAATCTTATGAAAAACATGATCTGGTAGACTCATTGTAACTTCTCAAAAATTTTCTAGATCAATATAATTCACAAATCAAAGCATAAATATGTATATAGTTTAAGAAAATTATCACATCATTATTGCCCAGCAAGAGCCATTTAAGAAAATTGTCCTCTGCAAAATGCTTCTGTAGAGGAATTTTAATCTAGCAACATGGCTACTCTGGAAAGGGATCCAAAATACCTAGATCTGTGTGGTCTGGCTGGAATACAGACATGTCCACAAACACCTTGAATCTCCCTGGCTGGAACACATACTTCTAATTTCTCCAGCTGGAAGAGCTGCATGCCCTTAGTCCACACTTTCAATCCTTTCAGCTGGAATACAGACACACCTTTGGTATATACATTTAATGCTCCCCCCCCATGACATCTAATTGAGGGGCAGGCAGAGTGACAAATCAGAGAAAGAGTTGACAGAATGATTCAGAGATAGGATATGCCCAACTCCCATGAGAAGAGACTAGAAAGACAGGCTACTTCAAGTCAGTGCAGGAAGAGAGAGAGTGGAGTTGAGTTCCGTGCCGTTCTTTCGAGTGCAGTTGAGTTCAGCTGATCATGCAGTTTCATTCAGTTCTGTTCAGTTCATGAAGTCAGTACAGTTCAGTTCATGGAGTTCAGAGGCAGACTTTCTAAGCAACTTTCTAAGGGAATTCAGCAAGAAGCAGAGGGAAGCCAGTTTGAATCATTCAGCTTGGAGAGGAGTTTTGAGCCAGAACAGCTTAGTTGAACCAACCAGCCAGAGTTCAGAAAGAACTTGAAAGAGTGAGCTTATTCAGCTATAAATCTCAGAGAATGAAAACATTCTAGGCCTAGGTTTGTAGTTGTTGGCTGGAAGCTGAAGCCTTCAAGGTCCAGGCTTGCAGAAGTTTAGACTGTATGGAGGCTAGAAGCTTTCAGGCCTGTGCCTATGGATAGTTATAACAGAGAAAGGAATGTTCCATGCTCAGCTCAGGTCATGTATTCATCTCATCTCTCTTTGTGAGAAAACAAAACAACACGTATACATTTCAGTCCCTTCAGTTGCTGTCTCAGAGAGGGCTTTGTTCACTTTTCCTCATGTGTGAAAATTTATATCCCCATTCTCTGGTGGGCTGCTAACAGTTCCCCCAATTGTGTTCATTTGTAAATTCATAGATCCTAGAAATGTATTTGAAAGAGTGACTGCAGATGTACATAAGTTAAGACCTGTGAGATAAGATCATCCTGGGTTATCTGGGAGAGCTCTAAACGTCATTACATTATCACAAAGGTGGAGGAAGAGGTGGCATTCACACAGGAGGTGAATGACAACAGGAGCAAATAGATGAAGATGCTATATACTGGTTTTGAAAGAAAGATCCCCAAGTCAAGGTATGTAGCTACTGAAAATGAATGAGGCATGATTACTCACTCTATGTAGAGTGCAGAGGTCAAAGTAGCCATGCTGTGCTTTGGGCTTCTCAGAGCATGATAGCAAACATTTCAGTCGGTCTAAACCAGCATGCTGTTACCTGTTCTGACTTGATGGGTTTTGTTGTTGAATTGTACTGAATGTATACAAGTTATCCTATGTCTATATTTAAACAAATAATGTTGCTGAGCTGATCCTGGCGTGTATCTTGGGTATGGAGCCTGGGTAGATATTTTATAGTGAATGGTTAGATCATTTATGTATGGTAGGTGGGTAGACCATTGGTAGTGAGTGGGTAGATCATTTACTCTTTCTTTCCATCTGTACATGGGGTTTTTCATTGTTCTCTATCTTCAACAATAATTACTATTGTTAGCATTTTAAATGTTAGAAAAAGTTGGTTGGGTGTATTGGTGTGTCCCCCACTTTAATTTAAAATTCTTTATTGAATAATTAACATATTTTTCCATGAAGTTCAAGATAAGAGAAAAGCAGGAGGTGCCGCTGGAACATAGTTTGAAGCTGTGCCTAACTGCATCTTTTCTCTTCTTGATTTTAATGCACTATTTCTACATTGTCAAAAATAGTGCATGACATATATCCGTTGTCCACATAAACATACTCACACTAAATGGGGTCCATGTATAATTTTGAGGGAATGATTCAATTATTGTTAAATTTTCTGCTCGGTTAGTGTGGAATATCTATTTATGTATGTGAGACTTATTTTACTTAAATACATCTTTGGATGTTCCATGAAGAGATCTTACATGTTTTTGTTGAAGTCATATTTTACATAATTTTATGCTTCCTTAAATGATGCTTAGAGTTATATATATATATATATATATATATATATATATATATATATATATGCATATATAAAAATTGATGTCTTGCTTTTATGCATTTGTCGTCTATCTACCACTTTTATTAAATTAATTCTGATTTTAATTCTATAGTTGTTTTTGGAACGTTCTATGTTTACTTTCATATTACCTATGACACAGCATTAACTTTCCCTTGAAATATATATAACTTTAACTTCCTTTTATTGCCTTACTACACTAGCGGGCATCACTAGGATGACTTTATAATTCCTTTGCTGTTTTCAGAGTCTGTAGCATTGTACTCCCTTCATATTACTGATATTACAGCTACTTATACTGGTATTTTGTTCTCTGAGATGATCTTTCTGTATAGTGCTAATAAAAATCTGTTTTGCAATATATTCTGGCAGTGCTATAATTCACCAAGTTTACGATGTCAGAACTCACACATTATTTTATTGTCAGAATAAATAATATAACACTGTTAATTAACAGGTGTTGAATTTTTACTTATATTCTTGAAACTTATTAAAGCACCGATTTTATAATGTGAAGCTATTTTTATTTAAAACAAAGGGACATTTTACTGTCAACTATGCTAATGAGACAATGCAGTGTTTCCTCATTCTTTATACTGAGCTTTTAGTTTATAGTCTTTAAACTTAGGTTAGGATATACTGGGACTTGAGAGATAGCTCGGTATTTTAAGAGCGCTGGCTGCTCTTGTAGAGGGCCTGGGTTTGATTTCCAGCACTGACATGGCAGCTCACATTTGTATGCAACACTAGATCCTGGGCATCTGATGCTATCTTATGGCCTCAATGGACACCAAAAATCTACAGACATCTATATAGAGAAAAACACCCATACACATAAATTATATATATATATATATATATATATATATATATATATATATATATATAAAGTTTCTATGCCCCTTTCTGTTAATAAGTTAACAGTACTAATCCAATTATTTTAATGCGTTTTTATTATGTCTTTGAAGGTTCTACACAATGTACTTTGATTATAATCGTACCTCCTACCCAACCTCCTCCCAGATGCATCCCTACAACTCACTGAAATATTCCAGTCTTCTGTTTCTTTTTTAAAAGCCTACCAAATCCAATTTGTTTTGTCTAAATACTTTTGGGGGTGAGGGCAGTTCCTGGAGCAGAGCTGACTTACCAGAAAACCGACTCTGCTTCCTTTCACAGGCATCAATTACTAACCTCTCCTTGGCTGCAGCAGGGACTTCCTGTCCACCTTCCTCTCCCATGCTGGGATTTTTGTCTGGCTGGATACATCAGGGCAATTGCATGAATAAATTCACAATGATTGAGACAGTATGCTCTAGGCTTGTCCAAGCTCAAGAGCACTTCTTGAGCTTCTCCTGAATATTGCCTGAATTAAAATGCACATCTTCTTTGACTTGCTGTGGTCCTTTATTATTTCTTAGCAGACAGCCATCCAACAGGTTTAGTTGAACAGCTCCTTGCCAGGTTGTGAAGGGCCAAAAGCAAAGGGAAGACTAACAGTGATTTCCTTGTGGTGGTGGTATGGTGTCACTGTGTTGACTGTGATTTGATGAAATACTGTGTGATATTTTACCTTCATTGATGAATTTGTTTACCTCCCTGGTGATAGCTTCCTCACTTGCCACAGTGGTGCCATTTTGCTCATCCCGACTCAAAAACAGGTTACACTATGGGGTTAGAGATTTCTATGCATTCTCCTCTCTGACTTGCTGCCATGCCAGAGAGCCAGCTGACGCGACTAAAGTGACAAACAAGAACTAGACTCCACTTAAAGACTTCTGGAGGAGCTAGGATAGGCACCTCTCACGTCTCTTTACAAAATGGGAATGCAGTTTTCTTTTAATTGAAAATAGTCCTTTTTCATGCAATGTATTCTGATTGTGATTTTCATTTCCACAGAGACTCCCTGCCCACTCAAATCCATGTTATTAAATAGGCCATGGACCTATAGGAAAAAGCAAGCACTAGAACTCTGCTAAAAGATAAAAAGACATAGCAACAAAACAGACATCATTCTGTTATACCATAGATCACTGTCTTGCTCAGCCCTCAACAGAGAAGCTTCCTCCTGAACCAGACAGGAAAAAATACAAAGACCCAGAGCTGGACAATGGGCAGAGAGTGAGAAACATTGAAATACTCAGTCCTAGGTGGGATATCTCCATCAAATCCCTCCCCTCCGGACTCAGGGAACTCTGCAGAAATGAGGACAGAAAGATTGCAAAATGGGGATTTTTTTTTAATGCAAGTTTCTTGTCTAAGCCTGTTACTCTCCTCTTCCACATGAACTCAGGAAACATAGTTTATATTTTCCAGTCTTCTGCTTGCCGTGCCTCAGCTTGCTCTCATTTGTGTTTAGACGGGTATTAAGAACTGAAAGATTGTCTGCACCGCTTCCACATGTGCATTTTATTGCTGTAATCACACGCATGTCACACAGAGCACACTGATTGACTTTATTCCCTTAGAATTGGACAAGTTATGTTGAAAAATAGTCAGATACTTTAAACATTGCAAACAGGGGGAAGCTGCTGGCTTCTTCTGATGAGAGCAGGGAAGCAAATAGGATTAATAAATTACTAGATACACTCTGATTTCTTCTTTGTACCTCCATATAGAGTGAAATTGTCATGATAATGCATTCAGTTTCAGAAACTCATTTTGCTATAAAACTGCATAGGTAGTTTTTAGTTTTGAAAATGGAAATTGAGGAGAAAGAAAACATTATTATATGTTATTATATATAGAGAGAAATATATAGATTGTTTTAAATATTTGAGTTGAATTTAAAAAAAATAATATTGTCAGAGGTTTCACAACTTCTGTGTACCAGACTTATTTGCACTTGATTATGAATATTCCCTTGTGGATGGGAAAATCAACCCAAATATACAATAATTCTTTTCTATATATTCTGTTTCAATTACAATGCTTTCTAAATCAGTCTAGAGCAAACACATTTAATTAAAGCCAATAAATTTAGATGTCCTCCTACAATTGCTATTCCTTCTATCTCTAAAACGTAGTCAGGCTTTTCTTTTTTATTGGAACTTGTTATAATTGTGGATTTTGAAGTGAAGATGCTTTCCTTTAATTTCCCAAAAGGGAAATTTTTATCATTAAAGAGATTTAAAGTCTCTTTGTCACATTAACGTCTCTTGAATAACCTAGAGAGCATCTGCTCTAGTCTGGTAGGCATCTCCTCTTCACTGAGTGTTCTTGAAATCTGACTGGGATAAATACACACACATATACAAACATGCACACATATACACACAAACAAGCATACATACTCACATATGCTCCCTCTCACACACATGCTGTCACAGGCACACATGATCATATGAACACACACACACTTTGTCTCAAGAAATTAGTGCACAGGGGTGTTTTCTGAGAGTGATACTCCAACCAAGGACCGTTCATGGAGATAACCAGGACTCTCTGCACAGAGGTAGCCCATGGCAGCTCAGTCACCAAGTAGGCTCCCTAGTCATGGGAACAGGGACTGTCTCTGACACGATCTCAGGGGCTGGCTCTTTGGTCACCTCCACCTGAGGGGGGAGCAGCCTTACTGGTCCACAGAGGATGACAACAACTAAGCCAGTCCTGATGAGACCTGATATGCTAGGATCAAATTGAAGGGGAGGAGGACTTTCCCTATCATTGGGCTGGGTGGGGGGCATGGGAGAAGAAGAGGGAGGAAGGATAGTATTGGAAGGGCATGGGGGTTACAGCTGGGATACAAGTGGAAAAAACTGTAATTGATAAAAATTAAATTAAAAGAAAGAGTGGGAAGTTACCCTGCCATTGACAATTTTGAGCAAGTTTATGCATGGCTTGGTTTGCAGTCTTGCTGTTACCCTTAAACTTAAGCACAGCTACTCTTCCAGAAAGAAACTGAAGTGTGGATGGGGAGCTGTTTCTGATGACGTTACGGTGGCAGTGGGCTTGGGCAGTTGTGGTGGCCAATCTTGATTATCAACTTGGTGGACTCTGAATCGACGAGGAGTATTTCCTGAACGGATTTATCGATCAGAAAATAGCCTGCCCTCAGAACAAGCTATGCTTTCAAAAAGGTGGCCCAGGCATAAGGACCCCTGGGCAAAATGGCATCATTGCTTCTTTCTTGCCTTTCTTCATGCTGCATGACTGTGAATGGAAAACGATAACGATGGAGATATGAAGACAGCAAAGACACCAAACTTGGCTAACATCAAATCTCAACCCGTCAGCTTCCCATGTGGACAGCAGACTGGTAATCTCCAGGAATCCTCAAGGTCTTCCACGTCAAACTGTGGTTGCCCAGGCATCCGACCTGGAGATGAAGCAGATAACAGGTTCTTAGCCTCTGCACTGTACAGCCTGCTTTGGTCGGACCACCCAACCCCTGTTCTACATCACAGTCTACTGAATCCATTCTTGTAATAAGAGTAGAGCAAGTAATGACCATTGGGAGGATCAGGAAATGGCATGCGAAGAAATGAGGATGGAATCTGGGGAGTAGGAGTCACTGATGCCAGTCTTTGAAACAAACGAAACTGAAAGGCCTTAATGCCATACATAAAAATTGAAGTGCACTTTCCAAATAAAATGCTTACATCTTCCATATTACTAGAGAAATTGAAAAGTAGGACTGACTTTGTGACGACCTTTTCTACAACTAAATGAAGTTAGTATATCAAGCGTAAGTTCAAACTCAGGACTGTTCTAAAAGACTTATATAACTTGAGATTTTTTTTTATTCAGTTCCTGGAGATAAGCTCTGGGAAACCAAGCAGAAGAGGAATGGTCCATCAAAGGGGTGTCACAGAATCTGATACAAATTAAGTTGAAATGTACAAGATGTTATCAGTACTGTCTCCCAGATCTTTCATGTTTTCACAAAATTTATGTGATATTTTTCACCCTCCCCCCAAATCAAAGCCCCTTAATATTTCATTCTAACTCTGAAATACCGTATTCATTTTCTATTGCCACCATAACAAATTACAACAGCTTTAATGGCCTAAGCAACATAAATTATTACCTCACAGACCTGTATGCTGGAAGGCTGCCTGGCAGCTGCTTCTACTGTGGCAGCTCCCAGGAGTCCCAAATCAGGGGTCAAGCTACTGGGAGCTGCTGCGATGACCCAGGGAGACGAATGCAAGTCTATCAAGGTTCTTGGCACAGTGTGCTGCTTGCAGCTGAAAGCACCATTTCTGGAATCTTACACCGGTCCTGGGATTGCTGGCTTTTTGGTGTCAGCCAGCACCCACCCCTGGTGCCAGGCGACTGCTTCCAGGCTCACTGTGTGAGTTCCTCACTTTGAGGTTAACAGGAAAGGGTTGGTGTCCTGCTCCCTCTACTGAAAGTCCTGCCTGGCTAGGAAGGGTCCTATTTATTCTCCATGTCCCCCGCGGCTAGGAGTATAAGCTAAAGTCACCTCCTATTCTCCTAGGAGTCTACCCTATCACAAATCTCCAGCTTGTCCCAAAGATGCCCTTCCCAGTCGGTTTCCCTCTCTCTCTGTCCTCTCACCTCCCATCCCCACTCAGCCTGTACCTGATCCCCTTCCTAGCTTCCCTCTCCTCTCCGATCAAGTTCCCTCTCTTCATCCACTTCTGATGTCCAACTCGAGACCCACCCCAAAGGAGAGAGCCAACCCTTGAGACTATTAATGATACTCTGCTGTGCTTGCAGACAGGGGTCTAGCATAACTGTACTCTGAGAGGCTCCACCCAGCAGCAGATTGAAGCAGATGCTGAGACCTACAGCCAAACACTAGGCAGAGCTTGGGATGTCATGTGGAAGAGTGGGAGGGGAAAATAGAAGGTCCAGGAGAGGACAATAACTCTTCAAGGAGACCAACAGAATCTACCAACCTAGGCCCGTAGGGGCTTACAGAGACTAAAGCACTAACCGAAAAAGCATGCATGGACTGGACCTATGCCCCACACATAGGTAACTGATAGGAAGCTTGATTTTTTTAAATTTAATTTTATTTATAAGTTTATTTATTCAATAATGATAATACAATTTATTCACTTTGTATCCCCTCTTCAGCCCTATCGCTTGTTTTCTCCTAATCCTACCTACACCCACTTTTCTCCCTATTTGCCCTTTCCCTAGTCCCCTGATAGGGAAGGACCTCCTTCCCTTCTATCTGACCATAGCTTATCAGGTCTCATCAAGGCTGGCTCATCTTCCTCTGTGGCTTGGCAAAGCTTCACTTGTGTTCTCTAGCAAGTAGAGTAGGAGCTGTCTCTAACATGGACTCTGTTGCTTGCTTTTGGATCACTTCCCCCTGGCTGGGCTGCCTTGTCTGGCCTCCATGTAAGAGATAATGCTTAGTCCTGATGCAACTTGATGTTCTGAGGTGGGTTTGTATTGGGGGAGGGGGGATCCCTATTTCTGAGGAGAAGGGAAGGGGGAAGGAGGAGGAGGGTAGGAGGGTGGGACCAGATGGTAAGGAGGGAGGGGCCTGAAATGGAGATATAAAATGAATAAATTAATAAATTTTATACAATGACAAGCTACCAAATTGAAATTGTCAGTAAAATTTAATTAATCCGTGTAATACTTTCCTTTATCACCACTGTGACCACAAACCTTGTGGAAATGATTTAAGAAGGAAAGGACTTTCTTAGGCTCATTGTTACAGAGGATATTGTCCACAGAGTGAGAGAGAAATCATGGCAGAGCTCATGAGAGTAGAGTCCAGAGAGAAAGTTCATCAGATCGCAGTGAACCAGGAGCAGAGAGAGCTGGGCTGAGAACAAGGTGTGTGTGTAAGCCTAAAGGTCACCCAACCCCAATGCCTGGCTTCCTCTAGCTTGGTTCAATGTCTTCAAGGTTCCACAATCTTCAAAAACAACACTATCAACCAGAAATCAAGTGTTCAAATGCATGAGTCTGTAGAAAACATTCACTTCCTAAGTGTAACTGTGTGATGCTTGGATTTCTTTGTTTGTTTGTTTAGTATTTACTTTACATCTGGGACACAACCCCTAGCTGCTCTCCTCCTGGTCCCATCATCCTACCCTCCGAACTTTTCCCTCTCCCTCCCCTTCTCCTCAGAACAGGGGTTATCTTTAAATCTTCATGATTTCATGCTAAACATCTTTTGATACTTTTTGCCTTTAATTATTATCTAGCTCTATCATTTACATCAAATGTTATCTGGTGATGGCTCTGTAATTTTTTAAAAAAGATTTATTACATATATAGTGTTCTGCCCGCATGTGTGCGTGCCTGCCAGATCATATTGTAGATGGTTGTGAATCACCATGTGGGTGCTGGGAATTGAATTCAGGACCTCTGGAAGAGTAGACAGTGCTCTGAAACTCTGAGCCACCTTTCCAGCTCTGGCTCTGTCATTTAAGAAATGTTAAACGGTGAGACTTTACCTTTGTGATCACCCAGACTTTTCTAAGGCTGTTACCTGAGGCTTCACTGCAAAGATTTTCCTTTTTCTTTCTGAGATGAAAAACATAACAACATAAATAAAAGGATATTTCCCCCTGGTCACTGGAAGAGTTAGAGTAGTTGTGAGTTACAAGTGAATGCTTAGGGGCAGAGTCTTCCTATAGGAATTTTGTCTTTTTCCAATGTAATATTTTCTCCTATCTTTTTCCCTTTCCTTAATCCTATTGCTTTCTAATGCTTCCTAGAAGATAGAATAAGTAGAAGGGAAGCACGTTCCACCATTCTCTGACACGGGTCCACATGAATAACCAGTGAAATACAACTGTGAATAAGGATTGCACGTATCTTCAGTCATTAATTCTACAGTGTTAAAATAGCCTTCACTCTAAGTCAACAGTTGATAGGTAGGAATCGGAACATAAAGAAGAAAATTGGACTTTAAGGGATTACAAATAGATATCAAAGAAGATTTAAATTATAATTGCTTAAATGAAGTTAGCACCAGTCTAGATACAGTGGTTGATTTTGATATTTTTCTAAGTTCCAGAAATAGTCAATTCTTGTTTTTCAATTTCCCCCAAAAAGAAAGAACTCACTTCCTACCCCATAAGGGGATCAATAGTTCAATCACGCCAACCATATGCTGTAATTTTAATGATTTACTCAGTCTGTCATAGGAAATGAACTACATTACCCAATTCTTCGATGTATAAACATCAAAGGGAGCCATAAGCTTTCTTTGAGAAAGAGAATTGGCCCTTAAGCCAACATATGTGGTAACATGTAAGGGGAAATTCAGTTCTCTCTGCTTCTACGGCTCTGTGCCTCTTAGCAGTTCATCCCTGACACACCTTTCCGGGACTCTTGAGAACATGTATCTCATGCAAGTGCACACTTACTGTCTTAGGCCACACTCATATGAAGAGTATACCAACACACAGCATTAGTCTCTCTCTTGAGCCACACAGCCAGACTTTTCTGAGGCTTCATTGCAAAGCCTTTTCCTTTCCAAGATGAAAAACACAACAACATAAATAAAAGGATATTTCCCCCTGGTCACAGGAAGAGTTAGAGTAGTTATGAGCTTCAGGTGAACACTTAGGGGCAGAGGTTTCCTATAGGAAATTAGTCTGTTTCCAAAGTAACATTTTCTCATTTCTCTTCCCTTTATCTTAGGTCAATTTTAAACTTTCTTTTGTCAACATGATATTTCTACATGCTTAGAAGTATGATAATTCAGCACATATGTAAAATATATGATGATAAATCAGGGTACTTAGCATTTCCATCTACACAAACATCAACCTTTTCTTTATCCTGAAACCTTATGACTCTTCTAAGTATGTTAAAACATATCATGATTCGTATGGGACTCTTGGTTACCCTATCAAGTTCTCAATACCAGAAAAAAGAAGCCTCCTGTTTATCTCCTCCTTCTTCTTTACCTATAACCTTCCTGGTCTCGGGCCACCACTATTCCACTGTCTTCTTCTATGATATTATATTTATATATAGATTCCACAAGTGAGAAAAATGTAGCATTTTTTTCATTATGAGTGTCAGTTATTTCATTTAATGATATCTTTGAGTCTGTCCACGTTAAATACAAATTATGGCATTTTATTCTGCGTATGGAGAACATTTGGTGTGCCTTTGTACTGCATTTTACTTGTTCGCTTACCAGTTGATGGCCAGCAGGCTGATTATACACAGTACTGAAACAAAATGGGGTGCACGTATCTCTTCCTCAGACTGATTTTAGTTCCTTTGGAGTCAGCCAGGGTTGGTCATCAACTGTGTTGGTTAATGTTGAAGGTTAGCCTAGTATGCTTGTGGACTCAGGACTACAGTCTGGATATTCCTGGATATACCCATTAGGGGAATTTCTGGATAACAGGACAGTTCTGCTTTGGTTTTGCTATGCACTTCCATGCTCACTTTCTAAAATGTCTGTCCTAATTTGCATTTTCAAAGAGCATGCTAGTTTATCTCTCTCTCTGCATCCTTACTAGTATGCTTTTTTTGTTCCTTTTCTGCTCTCTTTCTGATGATAAAAGTTCTAAAGGTGGGAATCTCGTCATGATTTTGACTTATCTTTCTCTGATGAGTAGTGGTATTGAACATTATTTTTTACTTGTTGTCTCTCTCTCTTTCCTATCTCAGTTTCTTTGCCTTTCTCTCTCTCTGTCTCTGTCTCTCTCTGTGTCTGTCTGTCTGCCTGCATCTCTCTCTACACACATGGATATCATATATATGCCTATTCAGATCATTTTCCTCTTAAAATTAGGCTATTAGAGTTTTCTGATTTTGCCTATTTCTTTTCTTTTTTTTTTCTCTTGAGCTACTTTTGAGTTTCTTATAGACACATAAACATGCAAAATAGCCTGTTTACAATTAGCAGAAATACATGACTACACAGGGATATGATATAGAAAAACCTGAAAGACAGAAGGCATTCAGAGCAGAAATCATTAAACAAATGACAAATTTCCCTTGCACTCTGTGTAAATCAATTGAAATTAATGGAGAAAAAGTATCAGACAAGAAAAATTATTTTGATGATTTTTATTAATTAGTTCAATTTACATGTCCGTCATAGGCCCCTCCTCCTTCTCCTCCCAGCCCCACCCTCCCTCCAGCATCCCCTTTCTCCTGTTCCTACTCAGACACCCCAGCTCATCTATTCACATGAGGACTGAGTCTCCCTCCCCTGTGGCCTTGTAGGGTAGTCCCATCAGGGGGAAGTGATTGGAAAGCAGACAACATAGTCCATGTCAGCAGTATTCCCCACTCCCCTAGCTAGGGCCCACATGAAGCCCTTAAGTCCATTGGACTTATCTTCTTGGGCTCTGTGCATTGTAGCGTGTCTAGCCTGTACTATATGACTAAAATCTGCTAATAAGTCAGTATATACCATGTGTCTTTCCAGGTCTGTGTTACCTCACTCAGGGTGATCTTTTTTAGTTTTACCCATTTGCCTGCAAATTTCCTGAACGTTCACAACCATAACTATGTTGAGGATTTTTATTTGTTCCCCTCAAATCCCTTTTCTAGCCTTCAGTACTATGAAGTGAACTCTTAAACTTGATTTTTTTTTCTATTCTCTTCTAACCACCTTTTGGATTAACTGGATCAGCACAGTACACTGCAGGGATGTAGAGGGGAGGGAAGGAGACACATCCTGGCATGGTTTCCACATTTCTTCCCTGGCTTCCGACGAATGCACTTTCCATCAGGTAATTCTCTAAGAGCATAGACTCATCCTGGCTTCAGTGCAATTTATACACTTGTTCGCTTATGTTTGGGAATGGTGACAGTGATTAGGTGTCTGTGCTCAGGTATTCTGGCATCCTTTGTGAGGTTTCTTAGTCCTGCTTGCAGGCAAATTATTTCTTCAGCAAAGTCTCAGTGGTTGAACTGTCAATCAGTTTTCACCTTCTTTTAAGTATCTCTAATTGGTCGCAAAAGCTAATATGCACTGGGACACAAAGCAAAATTTCTTCTACAGAGAATGACAAGCAGCAGCAGTATGTGCTGCCTCTCTGCACACAGGACAGAGACCTCCCCCTGTGGATTTTAGAAGCTACGTTATTGGGTCCATGTGCATTCTACTGTGCTCACTGGCTGGTTCACAGGCTACCACTCTCCAGGAGAACAGGACCAAAGAGCCTGGGCTTCTACAGAGCTCTAATCTCCCCTGCTATTTGAACAGTGAAACTCAGTCATTTTAATGGTAAACAAAATATCCGAGGCTGGCAGAGATGCAGTCAAATCTTGTATTTAACTCTCAGGAGATAACCATGCTTCACACATCTAATGAGTTTAAGGAAGTCATAACCCCTTCTTTTAAATAGTCTTTTTATTTAAGCAACCTAGCTTACCACCGTGTCTAGGAATTGCTGGACTATGGCACATCAGGTAGTTATTTTCTTTGAAGAATTCATCACTGACTGGGTGCTACCCAAATTATGAAGTTTTTAATTTGTGAATGTAGATTATCACCTTGTTATAAAATGGGAGGCTCCTGAGCACCTGATAAGACATTTTCTGGGGACACTAGCCGGTTACCTGGTAGATGACAGACTATATATTAAATCCTCAAGGTAAATGTGCTGGCTCACACTTTAATCCCAACACTTAAGAGGCTCAGGTCAGCGTGGGCTACAGAATGACCCCCAGTCCCAAAGCAAACAGTATTAATACACACACACACATATATGTGTATACAAAAAAACCAGATACATATAGAGTTGCATTTTTAGCTTGGTGGCAGAGATAACTTGGCTAGCAAGAGCCTAGGTTCAGCACTGGAAAGCAAAACAAATGTTCCTTGAATCCTAGTCACACATTGAATAAAGGTGATATATATATACATATATATATATATACATATATATATGTATATATATGTATATATAATATACATTAATGAATACAGAAATTGTGGCACATTTACACAATGGAAACCTACTCAGCTGTTAAAAACAAGGAAATTATGAAATTTGCAGGCAAATGGATGGAAGCAGAAGAGATCATCCTGAGTGAGGTGACCCAGAAACAGAAAGGCAGGCATGGTATACACTCACTAATAAGCGGATATAAGCCTCTGTGCCTCTACACATGTCACCCCTGAGAATACGTCCTTCATTGTTAAAATGCCTCATAGTTAGCACATCGGCATTGACCAGGGGCTAATTTTGAAGCTGAAGAACAGTGAACATAGACTCATGATTCCAAAATCCATGCCTCATCTGGGGTAATGATGGAGTGGTCTCCTATATGTTTACCTTTCAGTGCCATATGGAATAGGGCATTCTTTGAAATGACGGTGCTGGCAAAATGCTATCCATTAGTTATAATGCCATATTCCCTAAAGCTCAGAAGTACAGAGAAGTGAAAATTTGAAGGACCTGCCTCATTATTTTACCCATTAGGCTAGTTTTGTTGAGTCTGGTTTCTAAGAAGGAAAAATGTCTACCCCAAATATTACGTGTCTATTAAATTGGGCCTATTCCCTCACTGTCTTTAGCTACTGATTTCACTGACCTAACTGGTTAACAAATAATTTTATTATACTGGCTGGGGTGATTAATTTTGAATAACAAGACAAAACTGGGCATTAAATACTGGTTAGAATCCAAGAGATTCCCTTAGGGGCTTTTCAGCATTCACATGCCCCATAAAAATAGTCACGCAAGATCCGAAAGGACCAAATTTAGAATAGATGGACGAGGTGGTCCTATTTGAAAGTTTGGGGTTATCTTGAGAGAAAAAAATCCTCTTCTTCAGAAACTTGGGAACGTGTGGCTTTGTGATGGGATAGGTAATGGAAAAGTGGAAAATGTGATGATCAAATTTGGTCGCATGACCGAAGCAATATCGGAAACAGCTAAATAACATGTTAGTGGGTGTTATTTCCTCACATCCTTTATTTTTGTTAAGAAATATTTAATCTAGATGCTGGTGGGAAGTATTCTGAATTGCTGACACTTCACGATGGCTTAAATGACTGGCACAGTGGACATTTTTATGGCTATAGTTTTCTTATTTATTTATTTATTTATTTATTTATATTTACTTTACATCTTGATCATCGACCCCTCCCTTCTTTCCTCCCAGTCCCACCCTTTTGGATATAGTTTTCTCAATCTAGGTGAAAGACAGAAATGGAAATTGAGTGGAACTTTCTGTTCTCATACTTTTCGTTTGCTTTAATTTTCTTCTTTTGTTGAAGCTGCCTTGTGCTCATAGACGCAGAATCGTAGCCGGGATGTCACCCGGATCTCTGTGTAGGCTGTCTTCTAGCATGGTGCACTCTGTAGGAGGTTTCTGAGGGGATTTCTTTCCTGTCTCTCCCATGGCCCCTGCAGTGCTTGTACTGGGAGCTGTAGGGAGTGGAAGTTTCTGGTTTCTTTGAAGACTCAGTTTTGTCAGGTTTTGCAGTTCTGCTGGGCATGTGACATTTTGCTGTGAGTGCTCTTGTGCCGGGAACGTGACTTTGGCCAGCTGAGAACATCCATGGGTGGACTTTGAAGAGAGGAGATATATAGAGGCCTACTCACTGTGAGGCATTGCTTTTTGGATCAACATTGCTGTGCTGATCTTCCTGCTTCAACACATGGCTTTGCAGAGAACTACTAGGGGCAATACAAATAGGTTTTGAGGCTTTCACTGACTTGTCCTGATCTTCTGAATCACGTTGCTGCTTGGTGTTGGCCTGTGGACTGGACTTCTAGTATCCTAACGACTGAGATGGATAATCCCCTAAAGACCCATGGATCCTAATCAGCAGGAAGTACATAAAAGAGGTCTACAGGCCATTTCCCTACCAATCTTCTATCTAAGGTGATGGTGGGAGGTTAGAAGGGAGGTAAAGGTGTTAAATAACCCTAAATAAAGTAGGTTTGGTGAAAAATCTAAGTCTACAGCTGTATCTCTCTTACCTGGGACTCTTGAGGGAAACCTCTCCACACAGCTCCTGCATCTGCCGCTCTCTGGTACTACTTCCTCTACTCTTCACTTCATGGATTCCTGTGATTGCCTCTCTTTTTCTCTCTATCACTTTTACATCAATTCCCTAATTCCTTTTTTCCTGGATACATCTCTTTCCACAGACCATGATCTGTAGAGTTGGGTCTCTGGGAGGAATTGCGATTTCTCATTAGAAACAGGGTCAGTAATTTATTGTTTATAAGATATGAATCTAGTAAGATTCAGTTCAACCCAGATGCCCCTCAACTGAAGAATGGATACAGAAATTGTGGTACATCTACCCAATGGAATACTACTCAGCAATTAAAAATAAGGAAATCATGAAATTTGC
>REGO01000127.1:3848551-3910199 GCA_010120015.1 Rhombomys opimus
TGTAGCCTCTTCCAAACTTAAATATCCTATGTGTTTAATTAGATGGAGATATGTTAAATTACCTGTAGTTTCTACTGTCAGTTTGGTAAATGACCCTTTTCTTAAAATTCTTGTCATAGAATTATTCACAATATCCAAAACCAAAAGCTTAAATAGCATCTATTGACGCATAAGTTCCATTTGTAGTAGATGAACAGTGGCAGTCCTGGACACACCGCTGTAACAGTTACCACATGGCCTCTCCCCCCATTTCCGTCAGTTCTCTGTGGACTGAGGGGGCCAACTGGTGCGGGTTGGTGTTCACTGGCAAACACTCTCCTCTGTGATTTGCTCTTTGCAAGAACAGCACGTAAAGGGAACGAGAGAGTCTGAAGCCCTCTGCATCATTTATAAATTTAAGGTAAGTTCTTCTCTTCTGGCTTGACATCTCCTCTGTGAAAATTGGTCATGTTAACGTATGTGACATAGACCTACCAAATATTTTGTATGACAGGTTAGCAAAGTGCTCTACATCTCCCTCATTTTCAGATGCAGGTAGTGTGGAATCAGAGCTGCAACTATCTGCACAGCCACATTTTCCTGGATATTTGCCCCTCCCCTTTTTCAGGGTAAAATTATAGGAATTGTTTTTGGATACTAGAAAACATTCACAATAACACAAAATTGCTCAAGCAGTCCTGCAATGTTCCGCTATATTTTCAGGGTTCATGTTACAAAGCACGACTGTTCTGTTACATCACATACCTGATATCATTTCTTTTTAAAGTTTGGATTTTTTATTTTTATTTTTTAAATATTTATTACAATTTATTCACTTTGTATTCCAGTTGTAGCCCCCTCCCTTATTACCTCCCAATCCCACCCTCACTCCCTCTTCTCCTCCCATGCCCCTTCCCCAGTCCACTGATAGGAGACTTCCTCCTCCCTTCCATCTGACCCGAGCCTGTCAGGTCTCATCAGGACTGTTTTTGCTAACTCTCTTCTCTCTCTCTCTCTCTCTCTCTCTCTCTCTCTGTGTGTGTGTGTGTGTATGTGTGTGTGTGTATAGATGTGTGTGTGTGTGTGTGTGTGTGTTTATGTAGTAAGGTTTATCGCAGAACAAAACAATATCTGTGTATGTATGTTGATGAATGTATGTTCCTCCAGGATACATTGAGGCTTATCATCTTCTTATGTGCTTATTAGCTATTTTTGTGTATTTTCTGATAACATACCATTCTTTTCCTTTAACAGAGAATTCTCTATAAAGGAATGTTGAATGGAAGAGAAATACTTAAAGAAATGCTCAACATCCTTAGTCATCAGGGAAATGCAAATCAAAACCGTGAGATTTCACCTTACACCCATCAGAATGGCTAAGATCAAAAACTCCAGTGAAAATACATGCTGGAGAGGATGTGAAGAAAAAGGAACCCTCCTCCATTTCTGGTGGGAATGCAAACTTGTACAACCACTTTGGAAAACAATTGGGCACTTTCTCAGACAATTAGGAATAGCGCTTCCTCAAGATCCAACTATACCACTCCTGGGCATATACCCTAAATGTGCTCAAGTATATAACAAGGACATTTGCTCCACCATGTTCATAGCAGCTTTATTTGGAATAGCCAGAACCTGGAAACAACCCAGATGTCCCTCAACTGAGGAATGGATTCAGAAATTGTGGTACAATTACTTAATGGAATATGAGTCAGCAATTAAAAACAAGGAAATCATGAAATTGGCAGGCAAATGGTGGGATCTAGAAAAGATGATCCTGAGTGAGGTATCCCAGAAGCAGGAAGACACACAGGGTATATACTCACATAGAAGTGATATTAGACATATAATATAGGATAAACATACTAAAATCTATACACCTAAAGAAACTAAGCAAGAAGGAGGACCCTGGTTAAGATGACCAATCCCTTACTTAGAAAGGCAAAAAGGATGGACATGGGAAGAGGGAGAAAGAAGGAAACAGGGCAGGAGCCTACCACAGAAGGCTTCTGAAAGACTGAACCCAGCAAAGTATCCAAGCAGATGCTGAGACTCATAGCCAAACTTTGGGCAGAGTGCAGGGAATCTTATGAAAGAAGGGGGAGATAGAAAGACCTGGAGAAGACAGGAGCTCCACAAAGAGAGCATCAGAACCAAGAATTCTGTGCCCTGGGGTCTTTTCTGAGACTGATACTCCAACCAAGGACCATGCATGAAGATAACCTAGTACCCCTGCTCAGATGTAGCCCATGGCAGTTCAGTGTCCAAGTGGGTTCACTTGTAATGGGAACAGGAAGTGTCTCTGACATGAACTCAGTGGCTGGCTCTTTGATCACCTCCCCCTGAAGGGGGAGCATCCTTACCAGGCCACAGAGGAAAACAATGCAGCCAGTCCTGAGAGACCTGATAGGCTAGGTTCAGATGGAAGGGGAGGAAGACCTCCTCTATCAGTGGACTTGGAGAGGGAGAGGAGCATGGAAGGAGAAGAAGGAGGGAGGGTGGGATTGGGAGGGAATAAGAGAGGGGCCTATAGCTGGGATACAAAGTGAATAAACTGTAATTAATATAAAAAAAAACTAAAAATAAATAAAATATGTTTTTCTCTTCTCTTAGTGTTTCTCATCTTAGTGCATAGACACCAAAATGATCTTTTCAGATTCAACCACCAAGACCGGAGTACCTGAC
Organism: Rhombomys opimus; assembly: GCA_010120015.1. NCBI lineage: Eukaryota > Metazoa > Chordata > Mammalia > Rodentia > Muridae > Rhombomys > Rhombomys opimus. Next base: position 3,851,216 of record REGO01000127.1, read on the forward strand.
AGCATATGGGAACACAGGAACTGTGGCAGAGCTGTGTGCTTTTTGGGAGACTTGAGGATGAATCAGAACTATCATCTCCTTAAAGAACATGTCATTTTGTGGACCTGGTTTACAAGGCCAAAACTGATGTTTAGCTGTAAGTGTTGGTCATATGGTAATATATCAATGGAGGTAATTCCAGTTATTCTGAGGATACAGTTGTTTGCACAGCTGCTTTGATCTTCCACATTCATCACATCCTCTTATGTACCTGTTTCAGCAATCACTATTAGTGCTCCAAAGTCGGATCTTAAGTGCTTTTGTTTCCTTAAAACTTACATTTTTGAAACTTAAGACTTATGTAAGATAACAAACACAAAGTCTGCAAAAAGTTGAATTTTGAAAATCATATGAGCTGAGAGCCACATCTCATATGATTTTCAACCATCACATTGTTAGTATGATCCTCCAGCTTTTATGAATTCTCTGTCTATAATCTCACAGAAGAGAAAAGCCAGGAACACTGTTAAATCTGTTGTAATTTATGATTGGGCAGGTTTCTCATGCAAAACTATCCAATGTCTTTCAGACTCTCATTCCTAAAATGGCTTACCTTTATTTGTAAAAGATGTTTAACAGATTATAATTTTTCAAAGGCAAACAAAATGCACAGTTCTTTCGTTCTGCATTAAGTCCTCCGAACTTTACTGTAATCCAGAGTGATGGAAGGTGATCATCCAGAAAACCCCAAGCTCTCTTGGTGTCCTGCAGCCCTCAGCAGGATGAGCCACAGAAGTAAGTACATTTTCCTCTTCTGCACTTAACTATTTGATTTGAAACATAACTGTTTCAGTAATAAATACGCTGCTTAAATCGGCAAATCAAAACTTCTCTCTCTGTGCTAAGATTCTCTCTGATGACACTCCCTTGCTCAGAGCACAGTGATTACTTTGAGAAATCATCTCTCCAGGGTAACTGGGCAGTTAAAATATTTTGTCAGGTAAATTACCAGTCACCATCAACATTCATCAAGGACTAATTTGGAATTTATTACAGGTTGACATTTACTTATTTGCCCACTTTTAAAAATTATAACTGTTGCACAATTGCCCCAGGTTGCAACTATAGAAAATTAACACACTAATCACATTAATTATCATAAATAAAAGGTTATCAAAGAGCTGCTAGTAATAAGGTATAATAGGTTAAAAGCAGCATATGGTGCTCTTAATCATACCTTAAAGTCAAACACAACATTGTGATTTCAAGAGTTTTTTTACTTTCTATACTTCAAAGCTTTGATTTTTTTTCTGCCTACAGATGCCATTCTTGATACTATTTCAGACACAAATGAACAGACGAACAAAAGAAACCCAAAACCCGAAACATCAAAAGTCAGGAAAACTCTACAGTCAAGAACCACATTCCAGGACCCCTATCTATCAGCCTGTCTCCACATTTTATGATCAAAAATAGATTATCATTGACCTTCTGTGTTCTGGTATTCCAACCTCTCCACAAACCCAAGTTCCAAACTATGTCCAAAGACCCCATAGTACCAGTCTGGTCTTTTGATATACAGTAGTAATATCTTTAATTATTTTACCCTATACGAGTACATATAATATATCCTGAATGACTTTCAGAACTATGAACAAGATCACGCCTCATTTTTGCTTAAAGTAATCTGAGGGGTTCCAATGCAATACAAAACTATCCACATGACTCTGCCTTAGGACTCACGCAATCTGATCCCATCGACACTGGCATCTCCTGCTTCTCTCTCTATTACAAAGCCCCATCTGTCTACTCCTCACTGCGATTTTTGGATTACTGAGCATTTTGCAAAATGGCTGTTCCCTCCGTCAGTCTTACATTTGGACTGTTTGTAATGTTTGGCTCCCAGAGTTTTGGAGAACTTCAGTCTTCTCCAGAGCTTGCCCAGTCAGTTCTCTCATACAGCCCATCCTGGTATCATGTTCTGTTATTTCTATGGCATCTTTCTCTATTCACAGAATTTTGCTACCATCATGCCTCCTTACTTGCTGTGGATCTCCAACTTTTATGCATTATAAGATCCACTGCCACAGAAATCGTCTTCCCCCTCCCCCCTGCTTGCCTTAGAGCTAGGGCATTCTCCCCTCTTCACAGCTTCAGTGGACTATCCCTATATTTGCTACAAAAGATGTGATTCTAACACCACACCATCTAAGAACATTTTCTGCACCTTCCTCTTAGTGCACAGGAAATGTCAGTCAGCTAATGTTTAAAGAGGCAAACCAATCAGGAGATCAAATTGGGAAATCTCTAAGTGAAAGGCTGTACACAGCTTTTAAATTCCTCAGTGGGATAATCATAAGGCCCGTGTCTTATCTTTCGGGTTCTGCTGTGATCAAGTCCATGATACCTAATAGAAACCAGTCTATTCAATATTTATATACAATTGGTTGGCAAGGAGTTCTAAAAATAGTTTATATTTCTTTAATATAAACAATAAAGGTACTTTTAAAAGTGATGTATTTCCATGTCCTTAGTGCTTGGCTGTTTCTAGCACTTGATTATATGTCCCCTTTTTCTGTTGTTTGCTTTCTATATTTTCATTCTTTATTTGTTATTGTTACTGAGTTTCCACCTGTAATTTCCTTCTCTGCTCCTCTGCCCATATGATCTTTGTCTTATGTTTCCAGGTACACTCTGATATGGAGGCTAAAAAAAATCTGATGTTCTACTGCTTTCTCACACAGGGCATTCTCCGAACTGAATACATTATTTTCTATTCGGAAGGCGTATCAGCTCTTCTGAGTCACAGCAAAGGGCTGTTGCTGCTGTGGGAGTGGACCAGCTGTCCCCAGTACCCATGCTTCCCCTTCATAGCGGGGTTTATTATCAAAGGAAACAAAGACTGTATTTTCTGGGGCTCCTTTTAATGATTTTGGTCATGTTCAGAGGGTTTGAGCTATTTTGTACTTATATTTGTGTAAGGAAAAATGCATTTCCTTCTTGTCTTCTTAAGGCTGTGACAAGTTGCTGATAGTGCAACCCAGGCACTGGGGTCTTTGCAGCCTCGACACAAATCAATCATTATGTGGTTTCTGATGCTCCACAAACCAGACTGCTCTCTCAGCATAGATTCCAGGTGAAGGAGATGTTATCTTTAAATTTTTCCCCATTGATCCTTGGGTAATTTATATGGCTAGAGCTGCCTAGAATATTGGCCTACCATGCATACAGTGTGAATTTGGAAACATATGTATTTCTACAATAAAGTAATACAGTACTTTAAAAATAAGCATAATAGAGATGAAACATGCTATATTTTGTGCATGTTTATTTTTTGTTTATTTTTGTTTTATTTTGAGACAGCATTTCTCTGGGTTACTTTCACTGTCCTGGACTCACTTTGCAGACCAGGCTGGCCTCAAATTCACAGTGATCCACCATTATACTTACTTTCAAGACTTTGATTATTAGTTCTTTGAGAATTTCGTACAGTGTGTTTTGGTCATATTCACTCTCTCCTCAAATTCCTTCCAGATCTTACATCTTCTTTCCCTACTCAACCAAGTTTGTTCTCTCTGTTTTAATTAAGTCCAGTTTAAACCTTTACATGTATGTATGTATGTATGTATGTATACATATATGTACACATACATATATACATACACATATATGCATGCGTACATATATGTATGTATACATACATATATACATATATATACAAGTACATATATGCATACAAATATACATATATATGTGTGTGTGTGTGTGTGTGTGTATGTATGTATTTTTTTGATGTGTGCTCTTCCACCGGAGCCTAGTCAACTTACCAGGAGCTACACTCTTAAAGAAAATTGCCAAAAGAAGAAAGAAAGAAGAAAACTGTCAAAAAATAAAGAAATAAATAACTTTTTCTGATAATGTAAAGAATACTCAGGATGTGAAGTAAACAAGTGGCTTGGGGCCTTTTCCACTCCAAAAATGTGTCTTCCTCTAAATGACATCAAGAGAGGCATTTGGGCCAGCTGAACACCGGTTCTGAGGCACTGCATTTTCAAGATCAAACATCTATAAGTATCATTATATTTTACCAAAAAAATCTCTTTTCCAGAATAAAAATAAGATTTAATAATTTGAGTATAATTCGAGTATTAATCCATTTCTTTTACACTAATTTAAAATGTCTTTAATAAGACAAAAATGGCTAATAGATACATTAAATCATATAGGCACATAGCTATTATCACGGAAAACAGAACTACAGTCTCAACATCCTATAGAAGGATTGTTTGATCCATAGGAACAGGAAGTCTGCTATGAGACCATGTGTCCTAGAAAAGCCAGGAAACAACACTCATGCAGCCTCGCCAACATGGTTGCCTAAAAGAAGACCTGAACAAGAAAGAAACCAACATAAAAGGGGAAACTTTCACGGGGGCCGTATCCTTGATGAAGAACTACAGGGAACTAAGGAATGACTAGAACAAGGCAAATTGTCTTTCTAAGGGAAGAACTCTCAAAATGGTTATCCAATATAACATGATCATCCCTGAAATTATATGTATCTATGTATACATAGTTGAGTGTGTGTGTCTGTGTTAGTAGAGTTTCTCACTGGACAAAACTGTTTTTCCCTTCTTTTGAAAGAAATAACTTCTTGGTTAGGGGTGGGACTTTGTGTCCTCCTCCTCTTCTTAGTGCTGGGATTCTGTCTCCTTTGAACTTGTGCAGGTCTTGGGCATGGTGTCACAGTCTCTTTATCAGTAGTGTGTTGTCAAGGAGACACTGTTTCTTTGGAATTGTCTGCTACCTTTGGCCTTTAAAGTCTTTCCACATCTTTTCCTGCAGAGATCACTGAGCCTTGAGAGAAGGGATTTGATAAAGACTTACCATTTAGAAATGAGTGTTCCAAAGTCTCTCACTTCCTGTACATTGTCCAGGCCCATGTTATTGTGGCTATGTTAATTTCTATCTACTGCAAGAAGTTCCTCTGATAAGGGCTGAGTAAAGTTCTGTCTATAGATATAGCAATGTGTCACTAGGACTCATTTTATTGCTATATTCCTTTGGCAGAATAACAGCAGTGTGTTTGTCCCCATAAGCTTATAAACTTTAACAGTGTCATATGTGGGTTCCATTTAACGGAGCTTTAAGTCTACTTAAAAAAAAGTGATTGGTTACTTCCATAACAATTATGCCACTATTGCACCAGTATATCTTGCAGACAGGTCTCTGTTGTAGGTCACTGGATTTGTAACTGGGTTGGCGGTTACGTTTCTTATCTGCTAGCAGCCAGAGAACCTTCCAGCACTGTGAATGCTAGCAGGTGGGGTGAAAGATTTTAGGTAGGTACCAACTCAGTGCCTACCTTAAACCAACTCTTCAAATGTGGCAGCATAAACAAGTTGTGTCTTCAATAAAAGGGTCTTACCATCAGGTTGTGGAAAGCAACCAAAGGCCTTAAAAAAATAGCCAAATAGCCGATGACCTTTGGGGGAATCGGTGGGTTCAGTTTGTCTAGTGATTCAACAAGATGTAACCTATTCTGGTGTTACTTGGAGGTGTTACTTGGTGACACAGATGTTTCCTTGGGGCACTGTCTCTCCAATTGTACTGTGAATCCCCTTAAATTACTTTCAGTTTCTATGTGTTTCTACAATAGTAGGTTTCTACGTAGATTATCAAATGGCTTTTAGTGTTAGTTGCCTTCCCTTTATTTCATTTACCCTTCTTTTCCATTATCCTATTCTTCTTTTGTTTTAATCTCTCCATAGCAACATATTCTATTACTCTTTCCTTGGGAGATCACCTACATCTATCTGGTTAATCTTACTAGATGCATGACCATGGTGGCAATCAGAACATATCACATATATTGAAAGCTTAAAAGCTAATATCCACATGTAAGAGAAATTCAAAATATTTATCATTTGGAGTTTACATTACCCTAGTAGGGTTTTAAAAAATAACTCTATGTACTTAACTGCAATTTTATATTTTCATTTTCTTAACATCTGAATATTTCATTGTCCAAATATATCAAAGTTTTATTGTTCATCCATTAGTTGTTAGACATTAAGGCTGTTTCCATTTTCTTGCTTTTATTTCTACAGCACAACAAATATGGATAAGTAAGTATCTCTGAAGTAGGGTGTATAGTTCTTTGGGTATATACCCAGGGGTGTCATGGCTGGATCTTGTGGTGGATCAATTTTCAGCTTTTTGGAGGAACCTCCACACTGATTTCTACAATGGCTGTACAAGTATGCACTCCCACAAGCAAGAGATTAATGTTTTCACTAGTATCTTTTGCCAGTTGTTTTATTGTTCTTGGTAATTCCGACAAGTGTGAGATGAAAATCTCAAAGTAATTTTGATTTGCATGTGAGGTTGAACTTTTCCAAGTGTTTTCAGCCATTTGTATTTCATCTTCTAAGATGAATTTAAATTTATTTTTTTAAAGGGAAGATGGTTCTGAGCAATAGAGAATGTTCATAGGTAGATAGCCTGGGGAAATGCTCTTATCACAAAATTGTATTCTTCTGGATTATCCCTAGTTATCTAATGAGCTCATTCTATGAAGAAATACCTTTATGAATATACACACAAATGTTTATTATCTATTTATTATACATATAGGTACATTTTTTTCTATGCCAGCTTGCCAGTCAACTATATTTTGAAAGCTCTCAATCCAGAATTAAATGCACACACACAATTTTGAAAAGGCAGAAGTCCAAGGTTAATGGGTGAGAGAACAATTTTCATGGAGATAAGCATTGCCTCAGTTATGTGATCAAAAGGCATTTTTACAATCATTTCAGTACAGAGACCTGCTGTGATTCCATCTAATCTGATGAATTTTGCAACGCTGAACTGAACAAGAAGTGCAGAGCGTTTTAGAAGCTGAGGCTGAGGAGTTAAGTGTGTCTTCAGGTAAATGTCTTCAAAACAGTGATTGGTCTTGCCTAATAAAGCTTTGCTTTAAATGTTATTTTAATTGAAACTTTTAGTCCAAATCATGTCTGAGTGTTGTTAAATGTTACTTTTTTTTTTCATCAATTCAGGTTTCCTTAATTTTTTTTCTACATATTGTTACATTGTCTGGCTCATTATACTAAAAAGAAAAAAAAAGATGAAGTAAGCTATTAACATTCGGAATGGCCATGAGATGTTATGGTATGGAATGTCACTCATTTTTATGAGTTGGCTGTCAGTCTGGGCTGCAATAAACTTGTAATTCCCTCTGGGTTTGATACCATGCCTTGTGCCAGGGTAAAATCCTTATAAAAAATTCAGTAATTGTACATTAAATCAATATGCACAGGACTTTTATGACCTGCCCCTGAAAAGTGGGGGGAGGGGCAATGAACAAGCCTCTACAAGGTGGTTGTGGTTTCTTGTGAAGCTGTGCAGCTCCGTGTCATTGTAATGGCCCTGCTGTTTTCTTTCAGAGAAATGAATGAAATTGAGTTAGCCAGTGAGTTCATCTGCAGAGCCTGATTCTTCAACGCCCAGAGAAAATGGGATAATAAAACAAATGTTATTCCTTCACCATGTTCACCTAACATTGCTTCGTGACAGCATTTGTCAGAAACCCCCAAAAGTTGCCATTTGAATAGAAAAAAAAATCTAGTTAAATATTTGAAGGATACTGACATACAGAGCTCTCCATGTCAACTCCCATTCTTAATAAGTGAATGCTAGGGCTTCCTTCAGCCTTCCCCCACAAAACATAGAAAAGCCCCCCAGAGAAGACTCTCCAGGGACAGGTGACGCTAAACCACTTAAGAATATGTAGCTCTTAAATGCAAACTGTCCTTCGCAGCTAAGGAGTTTATACTCAGAGTTCTCTGGAGAATTCCGTGGAGAGTTTAGCTGGCTACATAACAGGAAGTTACAGAGCCAGTGAGCACTGTAATGTAAGTTGGTCATGCACAACTTTACGTCAAGTGGGATGACACGTGGTATAGATCTGTACTTCATTGCAGTCATCATCCCTATTCTTGTCTGAGGATGCAGGGTCTTAGAGACAAAGCAGAAAACTCATAGAGACAATTTTACCCACGGAGAGCTTTTGGAAGTCCCGAACTTTACAATCTTTGATATGGTTCGTTGGTTTTGACTCATCAGTTCTCCTTCCTAATACCGTGTTGGTATAGTTGTCTTGCCTTAAACTGAGTGTACAGTGGTGGAGTGTGATGTTTTCTATTAGACTTTATGATATCCATGCTTTCTTACCACCATAACTGGCTTTCACCAGTTGAGATTTGTCAGGTCTGGTTTTGGTTATGGGTACCTACGAAAATTAAAAATTTTTTGAATCAGCAGAATATTAATTTTTCTATTAAATTTCATTAAATTAATAAGCTAGGCATTTCTCTATGTAGAGTTGAAATTTCCCGTGTGTCAGAATCATCTGGAATGGCTTGTTGGTTTTGGGATCTCATCTCATATGTACCTTGGATGAATCCATTTGAGAATTTTAATAGAACATTCTTAAAGGAGTTTGAAGATTAGGTCAATATTTAGTGGGAGGGTACACATGTTTTCATATGCCCGTAACTCCCATATACACAACTTCCTTTAGGATCAACATTGTGCCTCTCAATGGTACACCTTTAACACAAATCTACATGTCATTCATATCCAAAGTTCACAGCTTACGTGAAAATACTCACCTGGCATCACGTATTCTGAGTTGGGACAAAGGTGTGTGGATGTGGTTTCACCATTATAATTGTACCCATGGTAGTTTCACTTTCCTGAAATCTTCTGTGATTGTCTCATTCACCTCTTTTCCCGCTTTAACCAAGAACTCCGATTACATTAGAATTTTGTCTTTTAAAGTTTGCTTCATTCACCTAGTCACAAGCATTTATATTTCCTCCATTTGTGTTCATGGCTTCATTGCTTATTTCTGTCCTTTGCTCTTTTTTTAAAGATGTATTTTATGTTTAATTTATGGGTTTTGTGACCATGAATGTGTGTGTGTATGTGTATGTGTTTGTGTGTGTGTGTGTGTGTGTGTGTGTGTGTGTGTGTGCAAATGCTTGCACAGGCCAGAGGTATCTGAAGCAGTAGTTACAGGTGGTTGTGAGCCTCTGGATGTGGGTGCTGAGATCCGTACCAGAATCCCTGGTAAGTGCCGTATATACCCTAAGCTCCTGAGCCCTCTTTCCAGCACCTTGTTTCATTCCAGCTTTGAATAGTGTTGCAATGTCTGGAGGTCCAGGTAGCAATTGTAGGCTAGTTTTATGGCCTTACACTTATGATTAAAGCAACTTTAGACACTCATGGGCATAAATAGTCAAGTCTTTTGGTAAATACCAGGAAATGTAGGAAGGACATGTCTTGGTTTATAAAAAACAGCTGACATGCAATCCCAGGTGTCTCTGGCTCTCACTCCCCTGATGTTCTATTTTCTTTGGCCTTCCCTATTGTTCTGGATTTACAAGAGCCATGTAGTGATCTGTCATTGTTTGAATCTGCACTTCCCCAATAACATACAGGGTAGGACTTATTTTCCTATGCTTACTTAGTAGCTGCATATTTTACTTGTCTTTTAGAGCGTTGGGTGTGTTTTGTTTATTGAATTGTTGATTTTGTCCCATTTGAGTTTCAAGTGCTCATTGTATATTTTGGCACAGAACCAACCAAACAGGCAAATACAACACAGCAGATATTTGATAAATGAATTTGTGTATTTACAGTCAATTATTTTTCAATCAACATGTCAAGAATATACAATGAAGAAAGGACAGACTTCTCTGAAGAAGTACCATGGAAGCGTGGAAGCAAGACACCCACGTGCATGATGTGAAACAACTTTGCCTTTAAGAGACTCAGGGAACAGCAGCTCTGAATGTTGTCTGCAAGTCTTCAGTCTTAGAATAGGTATGCTCTTTGTGCCCAGGACTTTGCTTCCTGCATGGAAGCAGAACATACCTTAAGTTGCTTTATTTTCTTCTCCAGTTACATTGAACTAGGTTTTGCATAGCTTGCAAGGGAGAGCAAAGAAAATAAGCCAATATATTAAAATAGAAACAGATTTTTCTGAGTACGAGCTCATTTTATTCCAGCATTCTCTTAAATACGACTTAATGCATAGCCAATCACTTATTAATTCATTTATCAATATTTAGACAGTATAAGAAAATGTGCAGAATTTATGGATTATGTAATTATCTTTCAGGCAAATTGAAAAAGGCTAAGAAGAACATTTATTAATTTGGCTAGTGATTATATTAACACATTAAGATCATTTTCATGTTAGAATTGGTTTCCTACTTCAGAAATATTTACGTGATATATGGAAACAATCTCATTCACAGGAACAATAAAGGTTTAAGGTATTTAGGAGTAAATGTAACAGAAAATGTGGACGAGCCACATGAAATAAAGAAAATGACATGTGCTAACGTGTCCTGGGTAACTGAAGTCTACAACTATGCTCCTGAATGGGAAGACTTAAGTTTGAAAAGATTTCTGACTCTTCCAAAACACATTTATAAATCAGTTGGATGGTCTGTTAAGTCATAGGGATGTTTTTACAGCAACCTCTGAAACAACCTGTCATGTAATCAAGGAATAATAAAATGTTAAAGACAATTATTCAGCTAGTCTTCAAGGTGGCCAAGAATAAGACTCTTCTATATAAATTAAATTCATTAAAATCAACATATAAACTTGAGTGGGTTAAGAGGTATCCCAGAAGGAGAAAGACACACATGGTGTAGACTCACTTATAGAGATCTATAAGATAGGATAAACATACTGAAATCTATACACCTAAAGAAGATAAACAAGAAAGAGGACCCTGGGTAAGATGATCAATCCTCACTTACAAAGACAAATAGGATGGACATTGGATGTAGGAGAAAACAAGTAACAGGACAGGACCCTACTGCAGAGGGCCTCTGAAAGACTCTACCTAGCAGTTTATCAAAGCAGATGTTGAGACTTATAACCCAAACTTCGGCAGAGTGCAGGGAAACATATGAAAGAAGAGGGAGTTAGTATGACCTGGAGAAGACAGGAGCTCCACAAGGACCAAATATATCTGGCCACAGGAGTCTTTTATGAGACTGTTTCTCCAACCAAAGACCATGTATGGATATAACCTAGAACCCCTGTTCAGATGTAGCCCATGGTAGCTCGGTATCCAAGTGGGTTCTCTAGTAAGGGGAACAGGGACTATTTCTGACATGAACTCAATGGCTGGCTCTTTGACCTCTCCTCTTGCCCCCTTGAGGGAGGAGCAGCCTTGCTAGGCCACAGAGGAGGACTTTGCGGCCAGTCCTGAAGATACCTGATAAACCAGGGTCAGATGAAAGGGGAGGAGAATCTCCCTTATCAGTGGACTTGGAAAGGGGACGGGAGGGAGGGTGGGATCGGGAAGGAGTGAGGGAGCAGGACAGCTGGAATACAAAGTTAATAAACTGTAACTAATATTAAAAAAAGAAAAAGAGCTAAGACCATGGCTAAGTTGGCATAACAGGTTAATGGCGAAAGGGGGATTCATTGAAAGATGGCATCTGTGTAACTGTTTGTTATATTTAGGATCACACCTTTATCTCCCACTTAATGAAGAATAATTTCACGAGGAACGAGAGGCCTAAACCTTGAGAGCAGAGACAAATTCACAGGAACAACGTATGGAATCTGTGAATGAACCCGTCTAAAGGCTTGATCCTGAGCATTTACATCATTCACTAAGAGGCTCAGCACATTAAGAGCAAGAGCAAGGGAAGAGAGAGTACAAATATATGGAACATTGAAGAATTTGTAAGTTAATTAAGTGGTAACCAACCAGACAGCAAATCTATAAAGATTATGTACAAATCATTTGTGGAAGAAGAAAAGGAATTGACCAGTACTATGTTTCATTTTAATTTTTAATTGTTATAGTTTATGTGTGTGGATGTTTTGTCTGCATGAATGTCTGTCCATCACATACCATATATGTGCAGTGCTCATGGAGGCCATGAGAGTGTTGGATCCCTTGGAACTGGACTTACAGAGGGTTCTGAGCCACCATGTAGGTTCTGGGAACCAAACTCATCTCCTCTGGATGAGCACTCAGTTCTTTAACCACCGAGCAATCTCCAACCCCAGGAAATATATTTAAAATCTTACTACTTGTGATAAAGAGTGCCAACTAAAATGTGTAGTTATTTCATTTTTGTATTTTATTTTTCTATCTTCTATGTACGGGTATTTTGTCTGCATGTTTATCTGTGTACCGCATGTGTGCCTGCTACCTAAGAAGGCTGGAATCCCAGGAATGTGGAGATACAGATGGCTGTGAGCCACCAGGTGGGTACTAGGAATGGAACTAAGATTGTTTACAAGAGCAGCCAGTGATCTTAACTGCTGAGCTGTCCTTTCAGCCCTTTATATCTTTCAGAGTAATAATACTGTTACAGTATTTGGAAACAACTCCCTTGCTTAGATTTGGGAGAAAAAGCACTTCAACAAACACAGTGATGGTAATAGTGTTCTGGTATGGCAAGGCCATATCTGTGTTAAGGGTGTGTAATGCAGAACACATATAACAGCAACTTCAAAATTATTCTAACCATTATAATAAACAGCTCCAAGAAGTATCTGATAACCCCTCACGTCACTATCTTTGCTATGCAGCTACGGAGCCAACCACCTTTGCGCTTTCATCGCTGACAAAAGCATTGGAGGAAAAGAATGGAAACAGGCACCAGATCACCAAACACATAACCTGGAGTCCCATCATGTCTTTGTGCTGTTCTTCCAGAAGCTCCTGGCATGACTTCCATTATTGTGTGAAGTCAGGAGCATACAGGATGAACTCAAGTTTCTGGCCAGATGACACATTATTGTAGTCAACAATTTGTCTTCATTGTAACAATTCATTTTTCCCAAGCATCATTGTGTACTGTACTGAGATCTTAGTTTTAAAAATTGTGTTCAGTCCTTTCTATTATTATTAATTTATTCACACTGTAGCCCCCTCCTTCATCTCCGCTCTGTCCAACTCTCCCTCCCTCTCCTTCTCCTTCCCCCTCCCCTAGGCCACTTATAGGGGAAGTCCTCCTCCCTTACTATCTGACCCTAGCTTATCAGTCCCTTCAGGACTGCCTGGATCTTCTTCCTCTGTGGGCTGGCGAGGTTGCCCCACCAAGGAGAAGTAACCAAGGAGCAAGCACCAAGTTTATGTCAGAGACTGTCTCTTCTCCCCTTACGAGGGAACCCACATGGAGACTGAGCTGTCTATGAGCTACATCTGAGCAGGGGGTCTAAGTCCTCTCTGTGCGTCATCCTCGGTTGATGCAGCAGTCTCTTCAGTCCCCACAAGACCCAGCATTTTTAGCTTTGTTGGTCTTGTGGGGCTCCTGTCCTCTTCCTTTTCCTTTTAATAAACACTTTTCCCTGTTGCTGTAAGAGATGATCTGAAGAAAAAACAAACAAACAAACAAACAAACAAACAAAAAAAACAATATGAGGCAAGAAATATTCATTTTGGCGTAAGGGAACTGCTCCATCTTGGTGGAGGTCTGCTATGGTGTTAGGAGCAGATATATATAAATGGGATCAATATTGCAACAATTTAAAGTCCCACTCCAACACACTGGCTCCACCTAGGGATCACACCCTTAACCTTTCTTAACCTTCCCTAGCAGTACAACCAGCTAGGGACAGAGGTGTACAAAAACAAGGACCTGTGTGGAATGCTCACTTCCACATTGTAATTCGTGGTTTGTTTTGGAGGAGAGAAGATAGACCCTTAGTGCTCTCCCCATAGTCATGCAGCTACTCAAGTTCAGTGAGGGCAATTGGCAGTGGCCTTCAGGAGGCTCCTTAATATTGTGCAGTGTTATCACATAAATATCAGCACGCTGAGACTTCATTTTCATTTGGCTTAATGATGTTTCTAATTTCCCGGTCACTTCACTTCAGCTCTTTGGCTACTCATGAGTGTGTTGCTGGATTTCCACCTATTCATGAGGAACCTTGTTTCTTCTTAGATATTGATTTCTTGTTGAATTCTGTTATAGTTGGAAACCACACGCGCAGTGATCTGAGGCTTCTAAAATTGGTTAAGATGTGTTTCATTACCCATGACAACATCCTGAAGAGCAACCAGTATGTGCTTGAGATGAAGGTCCGCTCTCCTGATGTTTCGCATTTATCAGTTTGGTCCATCTGTTATATATAGTTATATATGGCCTAGGTTGCCTTTGTATTGATTTCCTGTCTGAATGATGTGTCAATTATCTTATGGTGGAGTATTGCTGTCTCCTACTATTATTGTTTTGTTACCTGTTTCTCCTTTAGCACCGTCAATATTTGTTGTTCTTACATTGGCTACATATATAGAGATCTTTATATCCTCTTGTTGAAGGCCATATTTATTGGGATGTACCAGTCTTACTTGTGCCTTGTGATAGTTTCTGACTTGAGTCTCTGTGTTTGATTGAAGCTCAGTCTCTTCTGCTTCCTGCTGATCACTACTTAACTAATGTTGGATTTCTTCTTGCTTTTTACATTCATTTGCACATCCTAGAAAAGGTTAAATTTGTATATTTCTCTGTTTTTGCTCTTTCTTTATTAAAATTTTTAACAATGTATTCATTATATATCCTGGTTGAAGACCCCTTCCTGAACTCCTCCCAGTCCCAACCCCTCCCTCTTTCCCTCTATCCCCTTCTTCTAGTCCACTGAAAGGGGGTAGGACTCTCCTCCTCTGTCATCTTCCCATAGCTTACCAAATCTCATCAGGATTACATGGATCCTCTTCCTCCATGGCCTGGCAAGGGATCACCAGGGGAAAGTGATCAAAGAGCAGGCAACCGAGTTCATGACAGAGGCTGCCCCTGCTCTCCTTACTTAGTAGCACACATGAAGACTGAACTGCCAGAGGTTAGGATGTTTCTTTACTGCTCAGCCTTCGCTCTCTGTCTTATTGCTGTTGATTTTCACCCTTACCCTCTGAAGAAAATATTCTCAGACAAAGCTTACTTTGCCATTTCTAGAACTAATTTCTCTTGTAAATTGTTTTGTTTTTGTCTGCTAGTCTTGTGTCATCCATTTTGATCTTCTCTGACTATTTTCTTCTTTTTTTTTTTTTTGTACCTATAAGACGCTCTTTCTTGTGCTTGATTCTAAGATTCATGAAACCTCTTTCTGATGGACTTAACTGTTTTGAGATGACAATTTAAGTCCATTTTGTATGTAATAATTGTACATTTGATTCTCACCCAAACTTTGTCATAGTTGTCAGACTCATATCTTGTTATATTCTATATCAATTAACCAACATAGGGGGTAGTTTTCCTTTATTCCTAGGCTAAAAGTGGTTTTGAAACAACGTTTTCAATATTCTCTTGTGTTTTTCTTATCTATGTACTTCCATCTACTACCCTTATATTTGGGATTCTTTCTTGCTGCTGTACTACCCTTGGCTTCAACTGGAAGACTTTCCATTGACATTTCTTCTGAGGCAGGTATAGTAGCAAAAAGAAAAATGAAAAGGTCCCCTGCTTTTTATCTAGAAAAATAATTGTCTCTTTGATTTTTAAAGCACGTTTCTTTTTTTTTTTTGCCAACTATAGCATTGTTGGTGAACATTTTATTTTTCCATTTGACTTTGAGGACATTGTTCTACTTTGTCCTGGTCAACAAGGTTTTGCTGAAAATCTGCGGCAAGCACATGGAAGTGGGATGACTTGCTTTCTCTCTAAGTTCTCATTTGTGTCCTTGACAGTTAATTAGTCCTTGCTGTAGGCAGCTGCATGTTCACTCAACTAGGAATCATCTGGTCTTCCTAAGGGAGTAGGTAAGGTTTTGACCAGGGTTTGGTTAGGTAAGCCTGTGGTGCTGTTCTGTATCTCTGATCCTCCTGTGTCTTCTGAATATGGATATTTATTCAGTTAACAGCATCTCTTGTGCCCCATTAGTTTATTATACCCTGCACTTTTCTGTCTTCTGTTTGTTGTTTCTCTGCTTGTCTTTCTGCTTCTCTTTCACTGATCCAGCTGAGAAGCTCTGTTGAGGTTATTTGTTGTGTTTCTCAGCTCTGAAACTCTGCTTGGTTGATGTTCATGCTTCCTATCCCTGGGCTGTAGTTCTCTTGGTTATACACAAACTGTTTCCCTGATTTATGTCTATGGATTTTTCTATACCTCAAGAAGCTTATTTATTTTCTGGAATAACCAGTTCAAAACATCCATCATTATGCTTTATGTGTGTGCGTGAGTGTGTCTATGTGTGTGAATACTCATTTGCCACTGCACGTGTGTGGATATCAGATGGCAAATAGGGTGAGCTTGTTCTTTCAGTCTCAGTTCATCAGGTTTGGTGATTAATGCCTTGGTCCGCTTATCAAAGTCTCTGTTCCCAGACTTTGGCTTTTAGTGGACAGCTAACTCTGCTTTATTTTGTCCCTTTGGTGGTACTGCTTATTTGATTCCTGTAATTTTCCTTAGTATGCATACTTATGAAGAAGTGATTTCTTCCTCTCTACCCTTCAACAGAACGGCTTGTCCTGAGATTCAGAGTGGGCTTTTCTTGAGCACCTGGCAGGCTTCTACAGACCAGGTTTCAGGTACCTTAAACAGTAGCTAATAACCGATAGGTCCAGACAGCAGGCTGTCCCCAATGTTCCAAGCAGGATGGCCCCAGTGGAGCTGGTAACAGCTTAGACTCAAGATTAGGAATCAGGCTGTGACCCATATATCACAGCAAGAGGCTTTACTTCCATGGTAATTTAGACTTTGCTTCATTTAAAAGGCTTTGTTGAGAGGTAATTCATATGCTATACAATTCATTCACCAAAATATGTAGCTTGTTAGTTTGTTTTGTTGTTGTTCCTTTACCCTTGACCAGTCATCACTACAGTCAATTTAAGGACATTTTGCCACTTTAAAAATCACTTTCACCAGGGGCCATCTCTACAGAACTCAGTGGCTGGCTCTTTGATCACCTCTCCCTGAGGAGGGACCAGCCTTACCAGGCTACAGAGGAAGACAATGCAGCCACTCCTGATGAGACCCCATAGGCTAGGGTCAGATGGAAGGGGAGGAGGACCTCCCCTATCATTGGAATGGGGGAAGTGTATGGGAGAAGAGGGAGAAAGGTTGGGGTGGGAGGGGCTGAGGAATGGGGATACAGCTAAGATACAGAATGAATAAATTGTAATTAATAAAAATAAATTAATTAAAAAAATCACTTTCAGCCTTAATCCTCTGACTACCTTCCTTGCCCAAGCAAGCAGTACTGTGATTTCTACCAATGCAGATTCACCTATTCTAGATATTTCTTTAAAAAAAAATATTTATTTACCTGCATGCTAAACGGAGGAATCAGATCCCAGTATAGAAAGCTGTGATCCACCATGTGGTTGCTGGGAATATGAACTCAGGACCTCTGGAAGAGCAGATAGTGTTCTTAACCACTGAGCCATCTCTCCAGCCTCTATAGCAGTTTCTTGCAAGAGCAGTTGTATGCTGTATTTTCACTTGAATTGCTACAGCCTGCATTATTTGGTTAGTTAGTTTCGTGGCTAAATATTTCTTTAAAAAAAACATTTTTTTTCCTTTTTGTCATTCTGAATGAGAGTTCAGCATCCTCCCTAGGGTCCTCTTTAATGTCTGGCTTCTTTAGGTCTGTAGATGGCTGTCCTATATTATACGGCTAATATCAGCTTACTAGTGAGTGTATAACATGCCTCTTTTTCTGTTTCTGGATTACCTCACTCAGGATGATCTCTTCTAGCTCCGTCCATTTGTCTGCAAATTTCATGTTTTTAATTACTGAGTAGTATTGTGTAAATGTGCCACAATTTCTGTATCCATTCTTCCATTGAGGGAGATCTAGGTTGTTCCCAGAATCTGGCTACTACAAACAAAGCTGCTATAAACATAGTTGAGCAAATTTCCTTGTTGAATGGTGGGGCATCTTTTGGATATATGCCTAGGAGTGGTATATCTGGATCTTGAGGTAATGTTATTTACAATTGTCTGAAAAAGCTCGATATTGATTTCCAAAATGGTTGTACAAGTTTACATTCCCACCAGCAATGGAGGAAGGTTCCCCATTCTTCACATCCTCTCCAGGATGTGTTGTCACTTGAGTTTTTGATCTTAGCCATTCTGATAGGTGTAAGATAGAAGATGACAATGCAGCCACTCCTGATGAGATCTGATAGACTAAGATCAGAAGGAAGGAGAGGAGGACCTCACCTATCAGTGAACTTGGGGAGGGCATGCGTGAAAAAGGGCGTGGGAGGGTGGGATTGGGAGGGGAGGAGGGAGAGGCTTATGGGGGATACAAAGTGAATAAAGTATAATTAATAAAAATAAAAATAAAAAATAAAAAAGAGAGTAACAAAAAAGAAAAAGAAGATAGAATCTAAGGGTTGTTTTGATTTGCATTTCCCTGATGACTAAAGATGTTGAGCATTTCTTTAAGTATTTCTCTGCCATTCTAAATTCCTCAGTTGATAATTCTTTGCTTAGCTTTGCACCCTTCATTTCTGATGATGCAGCCTTGCCAGCCACAGAGGAAGAGGATCTAGGCAGTTCTGATGAGATTTAACAGACTATGGGCAGATGGCAATAGTGGAGAACTCCCCCTTTCAGTGAACTAGGGAAAAGTGATAGGGGGGAAGAGATAGGAAAGGTGGGACTGGGGGAGTTGAGGGAGGGGGCTTCATTTGAGATGTATAATGAGTAAATTGTGAAGAAAAATAAAAAGTAAAAAAAAAATTAAATGTATTAGTTGGTGGGCATTTGGGTTGGTAGAATTTGACTATTATTAATCATGTTATGCACAGTGATGTACCCATATTTATGTGGAAATATCTTTGTTTATCTTGTGTTCTATGTAATCATCAATGAATCTCTGAAGTTTCTGATTTCCTTACACCCTCAGAGTCTTACATAGTGTGACTCATTATTCTAGTTATCCCATTGGTAGGCAGTGCAAACTCATGGTGGATGTGATTTTCAGTCTCTTGATGATTAGTTATGTCCTGTCTTTTGAAGCAATTAACAGTCGCCTAGCTGTTTTTCATGGAAGAGCACCTACTTAGATCCTCCACCCACTTTTAAAATCCGGTTGTTTGATTTTATTATTAAGTGATGAGGGTGATTTATGTGTTCTAGGCGTTGGTCCCTTATAAAATTTCTAAGTGATGTCATCAATTATACATGTTGTTCTTTTGGGGTTTTGGTGTTGATCAGTGAAGTATAAATGTTTTAAGTTCTGACAGAGTCAAGTTTGTATTTCATTTCTCTCTAAATAATTATGCTTTTGATGTTCTGTCTAAGAATATATTGCTAAAGATAGAGTCATAGGGGCTTGCCCACGAGTTTCCCCTGAGGGACTTTTATACTTTCATCTTCCACATTTACATCTTTGAACTATTTTGTGTGAAGTTTTACATAAGTTAAGGGATAGGTATTCAATATCACCTGTACAAATGTCACTTTGCTGTTCTCTCAGAATCTATTGCTAAAGACATTATGATTTTCCCAGTGAGTGGCCTTGGGACGCCTTTTAAATATCAGTGGAATAGACACATGATTTTTCATGGACCTTTGATGTATGCCTCCAGATATTTTCATGTGTTTCTGATATATATATATATATATATATATACATATATATATATGTATATATATATAATTTTTAATCTCTTTATTGACATTCTCTACTTGACATGACATTGTCATGCCGCAATACTTAACTTTTAATCATGTTCTTCTTTGGCTATATTTTAACTCATTCTTCAGTTGCTCTGTCTATTAATCTCACATCCGGTCTGTTTCCCAGGAAGTTCCATTTGTCTGCTCTTTGCTGATACATAAAGCACACACATTGGCTCCTTGTATGTATCAGCCCACCATCTCTCACTCTCCAAACTTGTCATTAATATTTCTTTTTAGTCTATTTGGGTCATAGTTGGCCTGCAGTAGAATGGCAAAGTGTGATGTTTTGCTTCCATAATTCACCAGTGTTTCCTTGACAATGCCCCAGACATTTTTGGATGGAACTGGTTTTCCCAGGGATGTAGTTACTGTATCTTTATGTGATAACATTGAGATATGATGTTTTACTAGTTGACAGCAAGTTGCTCTGTTGATTTCAAAACTACCTTGATGCATACATTGTTCCACATCGTAAATCCATAACTTTGAATCTGATAAGAGTAGTTTCTGAGGAACCAGTAAAGGGGATAAGCAGGTAAAGATGGTCTGTACCTTATAAACACAAGTGCCCAAGTTTGATCCTTGAAACCTACGGTGAAGGGAGAGAACCAACCCTGAAAAGTGTCCTATGATGTCAACACAAATGCCATGGATTGAATGTTCCTAGTGTGTGTGCTCCCAGCATGCATGTACATGCACACACACACACAAGCACACCACTTGTGTGTGCACCCATACACATACATGCACTCATAAATCAATCAGAAATAAATATCTGAATGATAATATCCAATACTGAAATGCTTGGGAAATAATACAAAACTATGTTGTCTGAGGGTGAAGTGAACATAGGACTCAGAATCTTTGTGAGTTCGAACCAGGGCTAAGCTGAGGGAGTTTATGGCACCATGTGCACACATCAGAAAAGAGAAAAGCTCAATCCAATAATCTCAGTCCCTAACTCAAGGACATAGAAATTAAATGCAAATTACCCCCAGTAATAGCAAAAGGAAGATGATAATGATAACAACCTGAAATAAGTATAATTGAAAACATAGAGAAAAATCAATGAAATGGAAAACCAACAAGTCTCCAATAAGAGTGACAAGTTATTAAAAGAAATATAAGGCAATATGAGGAACAAAGAGGGAGCTTCCACTCCAGACTGGGTAAACATTAAAAGTATAACAAGGGAATTCTATGAACAACTCAGTGTATAAAACAGCGACAGCTTAGAATGTCTTTTAAAAGTTCTATCACAAATCATTATACAGTAGATAGCTCTTGTTGCCTTATATCTGTAAAAGAATTTGAATTTCAGTTTGAAATTTAACAACCACCCAAAAAAAGAAATTTATAGTCCCAGATGGTTTCACTAGGGGAATATTCTAAATGCTTAAAATGAACTAAAACAAACCCAACACGTTTGTCAGAATATAGTAAAGGAGATCTCCCCCATCATTTTTAGAAGCAAGACTGTGATACCCAAGCCAGAAAAACACAGAACTGAAAAAGAAAAGTACCAAGATAGTCACAAATGTGTTTACAAGGATCTTGAAAATATGTTAGCAAGAAAGTGTGACAATGTATAAACACATATGAATGGGAGTAGACCATGGCCATGCTGGATTTATTCCGGGAATGAAAGGCTGGCTTTATTCTTGAAAATCATTTGGCAATGTCTTCTAGAACTAAGCATGCAATTATTATGTGACCCAATATTTGTAACTCCAAGCGTTACTACCACAAGGAAAAGACTGATGTTTACACACACAAAACAAACAACTGTACAAAAAAAAATTTCTAAGCATTTTAAACATTTGTAATATAATTGCCCAAACTGGAGAACAATCCAGATGTTTCTCAGTTTCCAAATAGTTATAGAAACTGTGCACATCCATATGTAGAAACATCATTCTGCAGAAAAGAGGTACAGACTATCGATTAGACAACAGCTTGTGCGAAATTCCAGAGTATCACAGCACACATATGGAACCCTGCTACTTTCCATCTGCTAAGTTTAGGCTGTTCTTCTAAAACCTTTGTTGTATCATTAAGTTATTTATTTGGGTTCTCTATGTTTTTTTTATTTTTAAAGAAATATTTAAAAAATTGACTATGTATATAAGTGTGTTGGTGCCTGGGTATCTACATGGGGTGGGGGCTGTCCCTGAGGAAGGCAGCAGAGAGGTTAGGTACCCTGGGTCTGTAGTTAGAGGTGATTGTGAGACACCGTATGTGTGTGCTGGTAATTGCTTTTGGTCCTCTGTAAGATCAGCGTGCATTCTCAGCATGCATTCTCATGCCTCTCCCCAGCACTTCATTTTTCAATGTAGGCGCTTTCATCTTTAAATTTTTCAATAACTTATTATTGGTCTTTAGAGACTCTACTATTTAGCTGGGTGTGTTGGTGCATGCCTGTAATCCCAGCACTAGGGGAGGCAGAGACAGGCAGATCTCTATGAGTTCAAGGCCGGCCTGGCCTCCAAAGTGAGCCAGGACAGCCAAAGCTACACAACTGCAATGAGTGGTAATTTCTGGAAACTCCTTTGGCAAATGATGTCTACTTCTATCCCATTATGTTCTGATAAGAAATGGCGAGTTGTTCTTTATAAAATATTCTTTAACACTGGCTTTGTGGCCTAAAATGTGGTTTGTTTTGGAGGAAATTTCCACATGCTGCTGAGACAAACGTGAATCTTAGAGTTGATACTTGTCAATTTCTGCAGCTGTCTGTGAAATCCACTGGATTCGCGGTGACATTTAAAACCAATAGTTTCTCTTTGATTTAGTTTCAGGCCTGAGTGACCTCTTTACTGATGACAGGCATGATTGAGGCCAGTGAAAATTATTGTGTATGCAATTATCTATTGTCTTATGTTCACTAACATTTCTTTCGTGAAATTGGGTACACCAGTGTTTTATATGCACACATATATATCTATATATTTGACATCCCATGTATACATATTAATATGTGTATATATGGAATAGCATTTCTATTCTTATTACAATTGTAGCTAGACTTCTACTTTTTTAAGATATGAATGATGAATGTTCCTGTATATGTTTAACTTCAAAAGAGCACAAACACAACAACAAAAGTGATTTTTCTAAATAAAAAGCAGGACTGATAAAATATCAGCTAAACTAACTAAATAGAAAAGATTAAAAAATACATCAAAATTTTAAAGAATGGTTAGAAAATAATTGGATAGCATAGCATATTTCCATGATCATCTGGAAATGGCATGGGCATTGCTGTCTTGAATATGAACAGTCATTGCCCCTGTCAGACCCTCACAGAATTATTCCCATTAACATTTCCTCCCAGAGGTAAGAGAGCAGACACTTCGACACACGAGTGGCTCATGAGCTACCCGCAAGCCAACGAGAGTACTATGATATACACTATTATAAAAATAAGCAAGAGCAGTGTGTAATATGAGTACTTGAGAGGAATGAGACCATGTTCTTCCCAGAATATGTACAAGCGATTAGTGATTGCTGGGGCAAGACACTCTAATGGTATATCTGACAATAAACTGTCCTCACTTTGTAAGCAGTCCTGCATCCATCTGTCCTCATATAAGTAACTTCATTTACAATCCTTGATTGACCATGCGAGACATGGCTAGAAACACTTATTTAGTGTGTCTGTCTATCCGTGATAGACATTCGTTCATATCTTTCCTGTTCTTATGTGGCCTGTGTATTAGTGACAAATACACACAGTAAAGGGCACACAGTGGATACAGTAGCACCTGACGCCACTGTATCTGGGGGGGGGAACTGTTTAATGACCATCACAATATGGCCGTCATTCCCAAAATGATATAGAATAACATTTTCTTATTATAAACAGAAAATTGTCTTTGTTACGAGTAATAAAACATGCAACAAAAGCTACTATGTTTCAGAAATGAGTATATGTGAGGGAAGTCCAAGCTGGCCTCCTTCTATTGTGTGGCTTGGAATAGGATAGTGGGATGTTTCCTTGATAAATGGAGGAAAGGATGTGAGTAGGGTGGGCTCTCTAATAGCCAATGAACTAAGTCATACATTACAGTCCCCTGAAATAGCCTATCTGCCATGAGATTTTATGTAGCTTGTTCTTATGTGGCCTGTGCATTAGTGAACAATACATATAAGAGAGGCTTAGCTTTTTATCTCAGATGGAAGATTTACAAAGGGGAAAACACTTGGGATATTAGTCCCTACAGTAATATCTGAATTTATAGGGGGAAAATCAGAGGGCAGTGTTATCTTGCTATGAGTTAGAGCTGAGTAGAGGAGGATGGAAGGAAAAGAGTGAAAAGGAGGCTTGAGCCCTGCTGGGATACAAGGCTTTGAGGAGAATGGGACAGTGAAGGAAAGCGCCAGGTACTGGGGCTCAAACTCAGATTCAGATTAGTGAATATTCTGCCTTTGAACGCTTTCAGTTACAAGGGAATCTCAAGCAAATTAAAGAGCCTGTGGTGGGCTTTCTCATGAGGCTGCAGGATGAAGTGGATGAGATCAGTCTAAATGAAGTGAAAGCTTAGAAACAGAAACAAAAAGTTCCAGTCCTCCCCGAGACAAAGGTTAAATAATTGGAGTCAACCTATGGAAAACCATCTCTGATCAACTGGCTCATCTGGGCCACGTGAGAAAGTTGATTATCTTCTGCAGAGGTCTGCATGAATATCAGAGGTGAGACAGCCAAAGGAGAATTACAGACAGTCCTAGAAAATGGACTTGAGACAGAGGTGCCCAGGATACGTGTTCTCAGGAGAGATGATGAAGTTATTTCAGGAGGACCTTGAGACCCTCTGGAGTTCTTGAAGCACTGGCAAACCTCATGGTAGGACAGAATCTTTACAAGGTAGAAGAAGCTCTGACCGACCCTGTGACTTAGACTGACATAGAAACTGGGTTCTTAAAACAGACTTCTTCTCTTCTTCTTCTTCTTCTTCTTCTTCTTCTTCTTCTTCTTCTTCTTCTTCTTCTTCTTCTTCTCTTCTTCTTCTTCTTCTTCTTCTTCTTCTTCTTCTTCTTCTTCTTCTTCTTCTTCTGTTTCTTCTTCTTCCTCCTCCTCTTCCTTCTTCTTCTTATTTTACAATTTATTCACTTTGTGTCCTGGTTGTTCTCCCCTCCCTCATCTCCTCCTAGTGTTACCCTCCTTCCCTCTTCCTCTCCCTGTCTCTCTCACCTAGTCCACTGATAGGGTAAGTCCTCCTTCCCTACTATCTGACCCTCTCCTATAAGGTCTCATCAGGACTGCCTGTATCCTCTTCCTCTCAGACCTAGTAAGGCCACCCTGCCAGACTAAGGTGATCAAAGAGCAGGCATCTGAATTCATGTCAGAAACTGTCCCTGCTCCCCTTACTAGGATACCCAAATGAAGACTGAGCTGCCTATGGGCTACATATGAGCAGGGGTCTAGGTCCTCTCCATGCATGGTGCTTGGTTGATGCATCAGTCTCTGCAAGCTCCCCTGGGCTTAGAGTGTTTGGCTTTGTTGGTCTCCTTGTGGAGCTTCTGTCCTCTCCTGGTCTTTCTATCTCCCTCTTATTCCATAAGACTCCCTGTGTGCTGCCCAAAGTTTTACTGTGAGTCTCTGCATCTGCTTCAATACCCTGTTGGGTAGAGTCTTTCAGAAGACATCTCTGGTACTCTCCTGTCCTCTTCCCTCCTTTCTACCACTTCTGGTCCTTTTTGCCATTCTGAATGAGAATTAAGCATCTTCCCTTGTTGTTTAGCTTCTTTGGGTCTGTAGATTTTAGTGCGTTTATCCTATATTATTATGGGTAACATCCACTTATAAGTGAGTATAAACCATGTGTGTCTTTCTGCTTCTGGGTTACTTCACTCAGGATGATCTCTTCTAGTTTCATCCATTTGCCTCTAAATTTCATGATTTCCTTGTTTTTAATAGCTAAGTAGGATACCATTATGTAAATGTACCATAATTTCTGTATCCATTCCTCAGTTGAGGGACATCTAGGTTATTTCCAGATCCTGGCTAATATGAAAAAAGCTGCTATGAACATAGTTGACCTAATTTCCTTGTTGTATAGTTGAATATATTTCAGATACATGCCCAGGAGTGGTATAACCAGGTCTTGAGGTAGCACTCTTCCCAATTTTCTTAGAAAGAGCCCTCCTGTATACAAAAGACCAATGGGCTAAGAAAGAAATTAGGAAAACAATTCACTTCGCAATAACCACAAATAACATAAAGTACTTTGGCGCAACTCTAATCAAGCCAGGGAAAGACTTGTATGAAAAAAAAAAAAAAACTTCAAGTCTACAAACAAAGAAATTGAAGAAGGTATCAGAAGATGGAAAGTTCTCCCATGCTCATGGATCAGTAGGATTAACATAATAAAAATGGCATCCTACCAAAAGCAGTCTACAGATTCAATGCAATTCCCATCAAAATACCAACACAATTCTTTACAAAACTTGAAAGAACAATTCTCAATTTCATATGGGAAAAAAAACCAGAATTGCTAACACAATCATGTACAATAACAGATCTTTTAGAGATATCTTCATTCCTGATCTCAAGCTTACTATAGAGCAACAGCAATAAAAACATCACAGTACTGGCAAAGAAACAGAGTGGTGGCTCAATGAAATTGAATGGAAGGCCCAGAAATAAATCCACACACTTATGGATACCTGATTTTTGACAAAGAAGCCAAAACCATACAATAAAAAAAACAGATAGCATCTTCAACAAATGGGCTGATTTAACTGGATGTCTAAGTAGAAAAATGCAAACAGACCCATATTTATCACCCTGCACAAAACTAAAGTCCAAGTGGGTCAAAGACCTCAACATAAAATCAGACACACTAAATCTGTTGGAAAAAAAATTGGGGAAAAGCCTGGAACTCTTTGGCATAGGAGACAACTTCCTGAACAGAAAACCAATAGCTTAGGCTCTAAGATCAACAATCAATAAATGGGACCTCATGAAACTGAAAAGCTTCTATAAAGCAAATGACACTGTTCATAGCACAAACTAACAGCCTAAAGACTGGAAAAGATCTTCATTAACCCTTTATCTGACAGAGGGCTTAATACCCAGAATATATAAAGAAGTTAACTATAGAAGTTAAACAGCAAAAAATCAAGAAATCCAATTAAAAAATGGGGTACAGAGCTAAACAGAATTCTCAACAGAGGAATATTAAGGAGTGAAGAAACACTTAAAGAAATGCTCAGCACCCTTAGTCATCAGGGGAGTGCAAGCCAAAATGACTCTGAGATTCTATCTTACACCCATCAGAAACTGAAAAGCTTCTGTAAATCAAAGGACACCATCATCAAAACAAAACAACTGCCTACAGATTGGGAAAGAATCTTCACCAACCCGTTATCTGACAGAGGGCTAATATCCAGTATATATAAAGAACTACAGAAGCTGAAAAACAGCAAACCAAGTAATCCAATTTAAAAATGGGGAACAGAGCTAAACAGAAAATTCTCCATAGAGGAATATCAAATGGCAGAGAAACACTTAAAGAAATGCTCAACCTTTCTCAGACAACTAGAAATAGATGAACTGCTCCCTTACTTATGACTACAAAAGATAAAGCTTGATATTTAGGGTTTCTGATGTTAACACACATTTAAACTGATCATGTACTTATATGTTCTAAACAGCATAAAACATTTTCTATAGAGCCCTCAGGCTCTAGAAATGATACTGACATTACGATGTTGTATTTCTTTCTTTCTTTACTTGACATATTTCTACAGTATATCTGTAAGGTGAGGTCCACTTCTTCTCTTGCAATGATATGCTGAAGATAAGTTTATAGACAATAATATGTAAGACAAAACTTTTAAATAAGGCTAATTATTATAAATTGATGCATGAAAGAAATCAGTAGGTTTTTTTTTAAAGCATATACAGTGGTTTTTTTTTTTTAATACTTCAAGAAGAAGGGCTGTTTTTCTTTCGAATGTTGGACTGTGTTTTTAAATTAAAAATAGCACCCATCTGTGTTTCAGCCTTACAAACTGCCGAGGGACTTCTGTGTGAATGCCAGGAATAGATTTACTACCTCATTTGCTCTGGCAGCAGTAGAGGAGGAGGGAGTAAAATATATATCTGCACAGAAGTTCCAGAAAATCTGGTTATGGGCTGTCCCATTTTTTTTTTTTTTGTTAACTTGAGACATGTTAGAGTCATATGGGTAGAGGAAAATCAATTGAGAAAATACTTCCATCAATTTGTCTGTAGCCAAGCCTGTCAGATATATATTTTTTAATTATTGATACTGAGTAGGGCAAGCCCATTGAGGCTGTGATACCCTTTGCCTTCAGTCTTGCTCCATTGGGAGCAAGAAAAGTAAGAAAGCCATGGGGAGCGAACCAGTAAGCAGTGTCCCTCCATGGCCTTGCTTCAGTTTCCAGCTCCTGGTTTCTGCCTGGACTTCCCTCAGTGATGGAGTGTAACCTGAACATTTCTAAAGAAGAACCAATCATTCCCAAGTTTCTTTTGGTAGTGGGTGTTCTATCATAGCAATAGGGAAGTAATTAAGAAACCCGACTAGAAGCAACTGGCAAGTCATGACTTGTGCTTCTTGAGAAATCAAAAACAACAAAAGCCCATTGTGGGGCAATCACAGAACTATGATAAAGCTATGGCAGAGCCATATATAACATTGGTCCATACATACGCACAGTGAGAATGTATGTTGAGATAACCCAAATGCTTTTAAAGATTACAGGAACAGATTCATATGCCTGTTCTTAGGTTTTTCATGAATTTGCATTAGAAGGGTCCAGATGAAGAAATAAGATCCCTGCCAACATCTTTATCATTCTCCTTGGGGAGAAGGCAATGCAACAATATTCCACTGAAGGGAACTGCTGTCTCTGTCATATATTAAAACTGGTATGTGTCGGTGTGCCAAAATATTGTGAAAAAATACAAAACAATTCAACAGAAGAAATAGCAGGCACCACAAATTGAGATAATCCTTACTAATATCTGATAATTCTGATTTTTAGATTTTTCATGTTCTCTTTGAATTTCTCAAAGGCCTGATGAATTTACAGATTCAAGTTAATAAGGACTGATAAGTCTATTAAATCTTTGAAAGGCATGATACCCATTACACTATACACAAGCAGCCTCAACACCGTTGTTCTGCCACGGACATCTAGTGCCTTTTCATGGTATACAATAGAGTGTAGTCCCATTAGGCTTGGCCAGGACTGGCCTCAGCCTGACAGGTGAGAGCAGGACTGTGCAGGTGTCTTCTGTTATCACTATCACTTCTCTGACGTTCTCTAGTTATTGCCTTGGTACAGTATTGAGGGGGATGGCGATAGGGAAGTCACACTCTCCAATGGATAAACCTACCCATCTGCCATTCAGGACAGCTTCTTTGTCCGAAGCACTTTCTGAGGATGAGAAGTTTTCCTTTCACAGTTCGCTGAGCTTCTGTAGGAGATGCTGAATTTGATGAGAGGCTTTATGGTGTGTTCTGAAGGGATTTCTTCCTTTTTATTTTCTTCTCTTTTTCTTTGTTTTTTTTTTCTGGTCACACAATGAATTGCACTTAATTATTGAATTTTGAGCAGAATTAGCCTCACATAATAACATTGTTCATACATTAATGTTATTTAAGTTGGGTCTCTGTTAATGATGACATTCTAGTCTTAGTTCTGCTTCTTTTCCTGTTCTTTTGGCTTTTACCCTCATCTGTGCTGTCCACAGGAAATGATCGACAGAATTTCTGTCTCTCTCTTTGTCTCCCCCCCCCATTTCTCTCTCTTTCTCTAGTCTGAATCTTTACATGACTTTTATTTTACTTTAAAATGGAAAGATTTTTTAAAGATATCCATCTGGAAAGTGTGCTTTATTTGTGGTGGTATTTTAAGTATAATTTAATTATCTTTTTTTTTTTTTTTTTTAGAAAAATACACAATTCAGATTTTCTATTTTTTGTGTGTCTGTTTCTTTTGGGGAGGATTTGGTATTTTAAGGAAAATGTGTTAAGTTCTCTGGTTAAGTTTCTTCAGTTGTTCCCTATTTCTTTTATGCCATTAGAAGCCAAGAGATAAATATTTTGATATTTTTCTCCTTGGTATTCACAATCTGCATTTTGTTTTCTTCATTAGCCTCGTTAGGTAATGGGCTTCCACACTGGACTTCTTAAAAGTGATATACGTATCATTATTTTACCTTTTAAATTTTATTTTATATGTATACATGTATTACCTGCATGTATGGAAGGCAGAGGAGGTTACTGGAGTCCCTGGAACTGGAGGTATAGATTGCTGTGAGACATCACGTGAGCTCAGGAAATCGAACCCAGGACATTTTCATGAGTATCCAGTGTTTTTCATCACTAAGCCAGCTCTCCAGCCCTTATATTCTTGATTATACATTTGGTTTCTTTTTTGTTATTAGTTACTGTTATTTTCTTATTTCCATCAATGAATTTTCTCCAAATTTGATGATATGCTGTTCTCTAATTTTTGATACAGATAGTGATATCAGTTTAAACTATTTTTTTTAATTTCTTTCCAAGCAATAATCTCGCTGTATCGCATAAGGATTTATTTGATGTTACATTTGAATTATCATTCAACAAAACTACTTTTTAGCATCTCACATATTGTTTTTACTTTAACTGTTGCATTATTTACAAGTATGTAATATAATGTAAAACATCTGAACATCTCCTATATAGACTTTTTATTTACTTTTTTTAAGTTATTTGTTTTTTTTCAATTATTTCATTATATATCCCAATTGAAGCCCCTCCCTCAATTCCTCCCAGTCCCACCCTCGCTCCTCATTTCCCCCTATACCCTTCCCTTAGTCCACTGATATGGGGAGACTTCCTCCCCTGCTATCTGACCCTAGCTTATCAAGTCTCTTCAGGACTGCCTGGATCTCTTCCTCTGTGTTCTGGCAAGGGCCCACAGCCAGGGAGAGGTGATCAAAGAGAAGGCAAACAGTTTATATCAGAATGAGTACCTGTTCCCCTTACACGGCTACCCACATGAAGACTGAACTGCCTATGGGTTCCATCTGAGCAGGGAGGTCTAGGTCCTCTTCATGCATGGTCCTTGGTTAGTGCATTAGTCTCTGCAGGAGCCCCAGACCCAGAATTTTGGCTCTGTTGGTCTCCTTGTAGAGCTCCTGTCCCCTCCATGTCCTTCTAGCCTCTCCTTCTTCCATAAGACTCCCTGAGCTCTGCCCAAAGTTTGGCTGTGAGTCTCAGCATCTGCTTCTATGCCCTTTTGGGTGGATCCTTTCAGAGCACCCTCTATTGTAGGCTCCCATCCTGTTTCCTCCCTTACACCACTTCTGGTGTCTATCCTGTTTGCCATTCTGAATGAGAATTAAGCATCATCCCTAGGGTTCTCTTCGGCAGCACATGTACTAAACTGGAACAATACAGAGATCAGCATGCTTCCTGCGCAGTATCACTCTTATATCTCTGTCTCGGGCTCCTCAGTGCTGCTGTGGTAGGCATATGCTACTTGCCTGGCTAACACTAAGGCTATTTTTTTTTTCATGGTTAAAATTTTCACATTAGTAAAGATAGAGCCACGCTATCCAAGAATCCTGTACCCAACGAGTTTATCTGATAGAAACACAGAAAAGAGATGCTGAAAAAAGATGCGACTGTATCAGACCACTGCCAAGAAATGGTAACGGAAGCTCCTAAAACTGCAAGGGAGATATATTGATAAATAAAGACAAAGTGTTATCAGTTACAAAATTCACTAATAAGAGTTACTTTATGGACAAATTCAAAATGCCATGGCACCATAAGCATGGTAAATTATTTGGAGGTTCAGAATAAAGACTAAAACTTAGAATGATTAAAAATAATAACTGCATGTACATGTTGAAGTAGCAATGTAGAAAACCTAAAATTGGACATTAAATATTAAAAATTTTGAGAAGAATAGAGAGTATAGGTAGAGATTTTATTACTATATTTATCTGTTCCTTGTTTCTTATTTTATAATAATGTTAAATTACCATCATTTCAAAATATCATTATAATAATATAATGCTATAATAATATTATTATGTGTATTATACACAATGTGAAATGATAATAAAAAGATATTTTTATGATCTATATACAGTAACAAAAAGCCAAACTCTTTAGTAGGCAAATAAATATAATAAGCAAAAAGCAAAACAACTACCAAATTTAGTCACTTAAGAAGCAAAAGAATACTCTAAGAGGGGAAGAAAGAAAGGAACCTTGATAAATTTAGAAAACAAATTGCAAAGTGGTTGGACTTATCCATCCTACTTTCATCTTGAATGTAGCAGGTTAAATTGTCCAGCTAAAAGACAGTGTGATTGAATGTGCTTAAGAAACAAGACTTTGTCATAAGCAGCTTACAGGAAACTCTTTATCTCAAAGGACACTCACAGGCTGAAAGCAATGATTTGGAAAAGATATTTCATGTGAATTAAACCCAAAGCAAAGCAAGAGCACCCAAAGTTAGTTAAATAAATGACTTCTAATTTAAAGCAGTGATAAATGACAAGGAAGGCTATTAGATAAGTATGGAGAAGTGAGCTTGGCAAGATGAAAAAAAAAATAATTTTAAAAAGTGTACCCTAGTAAGAGGATCATGGGCTGTGATCTGACGCAAACTCAGTGGCTGGCTCTTTGATCACCTCCCCAGGGGTGGAAGGGGGTGGGCAGGCAGCATTGCCAGGCCACAGAGGAAGACAATACAGCCAGTCCTGATGAGACCTGATAGGCTAGGCTAAGATGGAAGGGGATGAGAACCTCTCCCATCAGTGGACTGGGGGAAGGACATAGGGGGTGAAGAGGGAGAGTGGGTGGGACTTGGAGGAGACGGGGGGGGGGGCTATAACTGGGGATATAAAGTGAATAAATTGTAATAAACACTAAAAAATAATAAATGTTTTTTTTAAAAGTGTACCAATATCAAAGCCCAGAGATGTTAAGAAAGTAATATTTAAAGGGAGAGATGGATGATAACACTCAATAGTTGGAAATTTTAACGATCAATAGACATACTTGTCAGACAGAAAGCCAATAGCACCACCCAGACCCAAGACCAAATGTAAGGTAACACATGTCTACAGAACATTCCATCCACCAGCAGCTGAATACACACTCTCCTCATCAGCGTGAGAAGGAAGCTTCTCCAGAGCAGAGCCTAGGAGAAACAGGAAACCAGCTTCAACAGATTGTTTTTCTATTACAGGAAACTCCCTTTGTGCTCTCTTAATATATGGGCATGTATATAGCTTAGGAAGACGTCACAGTAATAGGCTTCCATATTACTCTTTTGAAAGACCTTTTTTAAAACTGGTGTTTATTCTTTTCTATATTACACATGCTACTTTGTCCTTCCCTCCTCACCCCAATTTATTCTTCACCTTTTGTTATTCTCCCTTTACCCATTTATACCATTGTATTTTATCACTACTTCACTGAAAGACCTGTTATCCCAGGACCTCTTCCTAATTTTCTGACCTCATGGGTATCCAAGACAAAACATATATATCTGAAGATTCAAAGACAACAACCACAAATGAAATTAAATGTGTTACATTGGTCTTCCTGGGCCTGAGTTAACTCACTCAGGATGATTGTTTCTAGTTCCACCTATTCATTTGCAAATTTTATGGTTTTTATTTTTATTAATGTCTAAGTAACATTGCATTGTATAACTATAGAAAACTTTCATTATCCATTTATCAGTAGATGGATATCTATGCTGGTTAGAGTTTCTGGTCATTGTGAATAATGCAGGGATAAGTATGGATGAAGAAGTATCTCTGTAATGAGATACAGAATCTTTCAGGTGTCGCACAGATGGTGTAGCTGAATCATGTGTTAGCTGTATTTCTAGATTTTTGAGGAACCCCCACACTGATTTCTATATATATTGTACCAATCAGTACTCCCACCACCCATGAATAAGTGTTCCCTTTTCCTGCCAGCA
The DNA here is from genome assembly GCA_010120015.1 of Rhombomys opimus. Classification (NCBI taxonomy): domain Eukaryota; kingdom Metazoa; phylum Chordata; class Mammalia; order Rodentia; family Muridae; genus Rhombomys; species Rhombomys opimus. The sequence goes on from REGO01000127.1 coordinate 3,884,851, forward strand.
TTTGTCCTCATTTGTTTTAAACTTAGCCATTTTCACTAGAGTAAGATTAAATGTCCATGTAGTTTTAATTTGCATTTTCCTGGCAGCTAAGGTCATTGAACATTTTTAAAAATTCATTTTAGAGAGCTATCTTGTTTACATTCATGTCCCAGTTCTATTGAGGTGCTTGTGTTCAATGTTTATTTTTCTGTTTTTGTTGTTGTTCTATGTTTGCTTTATTTGTTGGATATTCTAGAAACTAACAACAAATTAACATGTAAAAAGCAGAGTTCCAAAAACGGGTTACTTCCTTTGCAGTTGTTGGCCAGTGATGTCCTGTAGTCCTCCAAACATTACAGGCTATTGCCATTGCTATTAATGATCCTCCAGTCTTGATGATAAAACATTGTTGCTGAAGATGCTACACATTTCAGGCATTAAACTTGGGGCAATCAAGCTGTTGCTCAACTGGAAGCTTCATTCCTCTTGGCTGCCTTTTGTAGTGCTATGGAAGCTACTGGAGGAGAAATCATTATTTTTACTTAGTTTTACTGAAAACTGATAATTAGTTGCCTGCCAAGATAGCCCTTCTTATCCGATAGAGGCATGAACATCATGGGGGGTAATACAAATTTACAAATAGATTTAAGGCCATTCCAAAAGATAAAAGCCCTACCTCACAGTATTATTGGGAGAACCACCTATGTCTAGATATGTTACAGGACATAGGGCAGAACCTATTATTATTCTGCTAAATGGAAAAAGTATTAAACTGACTACTAATGACTTATTCCTACAGATTAATACATTTCTCAACTTTCATCAAGAAAACTTTTATTTGCGTTAGATGATATTTAATACAGAAACTCTCCATTGGCTACAGTGCACTGAATAAGAAAGAGAAATGCTCAGTCCTGAATGAACATCTGTTTCTTATCTCCTCCTCCCTTGACTAAGGTATTTTTGTAAAAGAAGGAGAATAAAGAATGTAAGAGCCAGAAGGTAAGGATGACTACAAGGAAACCACATTTTCTGGATACAACCACACATATAAAGACACCACATTTATAAAACTGTGCCAAGAAACTTAAGCCATATCATATTCTATAGAGGAATTTTAATCTAGCAACATCGATGCTCTGGCAAGGGGTCACATACAAAGACCTTCTAGGCCATTGTGATCTGGATGGAATGCAGACACACCTTTAGTAAGCACCTTTAATCCCAAACAATGAAGGTAAATTTAGTTTATGCAAGGAAGCTGTCATATGTAAAATTGAGGTATATTTGAGAGAAAAAAAAAAGACAAATCAGAGAAAGGTTTAACAGAATGAGTCAGTGATAGGCTATGTGAAGACTACATAAGAGCAGCGTAAGGAAAGAGAGGAGAGTTTTTAAAGATTTTTACTGAGACAGGTTGCAGAAAGAACAAGCTAGACACAGAATGAGCCAGAGAATAAGGAGCCAGAAGACTGAAATATAAACCAGAGTTATTTTGAGGCCAGACAGAGCAATTCAGTCAGAATACTAGAGAAGCCAGTTTGAATCAGTCAGCTTAGAGAGGAGTTTGGGCCAGAACAGCTTAGTTGAACCAGTCAATGGAAGTTGGAAAGAACTAAAAAGGTTTGGAAACAGCTTTCAGCTTATCCCTTATCTTGAGGAAGTAAAAAACAGCAGTTACAATATTCTATCATGGTAAAGGGGATGGGCATGAAGCCCCATCCATAGATGAGAAGCTATTGGCAACTGATGGCCTTTGGGAGAGTGAGAGTTGAGAGCATAGTCTCTAGTAAGTTGACCAAGTTCCAGTAGAATATCACATCTCCGAGAATATATGGACAGCACAAATTGAACCTGATGGGCTTTTTAAATAAAGGAGACAAAATTGGGTGGGTAGGAAAGGGAAGGTGAAGGCGAATATGATCAAAACATATTGTCTGAATTTCTCAAAGAATAATACATACATATATATAAAATGTATAAAAATTGAAATTGTACTGGGTGTCTTTTCCAATCACAAGATAAAAAAACTAGAAAAACCTTCTGACAGGAAAGATTTGCAAATGATACAAATGCACAATACAGCATGATTTTAGAAAAAGAAACAATTTTTGATTAGAAAAAAGTAAAGAATAGCAATTTGTTGGTAAATTCTTGAAACATATAGAAATGATAACTCAAGATGCCAAAATCCAAAAGATACAGCAAAAGTACAGCTAAGAAGGAAGTTTGAATCAATTCATAATAGAAAAGTAGAAATATCTCAGAAATGTTATTAATGTTTGCAAAGGAAATAGTGAAGCAAGAACAAATTAAATTCAAAGTAATGGAAGGACACCAAAGGTAAGAGCATACAGACAAAAAACAACAAAGACCGATGAGTTAAAGGACTGATTGTCTGGGGGGGGGGAAGATAAATCTACAAGCTGTTAGGTACACAAGAAAACAGAGAAAAAATTTAAGTAGATTAAAGATATGAAAAAATATTACAATTGGTGACACAGAAATACAAAGGACCACTAGAGATTATTCTGGACAACTACATGTCAACATGCTTTGCCCTTGACATGTCACAAGCCGCAGAGAAGATGGTCCTGCTGTTAGGAGCACAATATTAAACCCTCTGCAAAAGATTTATCCTAGCAGATTAAAGCGTCTCTTGACAATACAGAAGGAACACAAATTTCTAAACACATAATCTTTATTTACAGAATAGAAACCATAAACAAAAAGAAAACAACATTCAACAAGAGTGGATTAATATAAAATGTTACCAATTAGGAACTGCCAAAGAGCAGAAAGCTTAACTGCTAAATGTTACAAAATATTGAGGAGTTAATTTACTAGTTCTTAAATATCCTATCAATGATGAAGAAAGAGGTCTTCTAAATACTTTCTGTGTGAAGAGCACCATCATGAAGCTGAAAGATGAAAGAAGATAATGTAAAATAAAAAAGTTAAATTCCAATATCTTGATGAACATAAATGAAGAAATCTTTAACAAAATGTAAGAAAATTGTATCTATATTGCACATTATAATGGTTATTGTCAACAATCATGTAGGAAATCCTATATGGTAAAAATACAAAAAGCAATATATGAACCGTGTGAACAGAGTGGAGGAAATCCACACAAGACCATTTCACTGGGGAAAGGGCACTGTATAAAATTCAATATCTCTTTAGTATACAATGTTTAAATAAATGAGGTACAGAGTATATATAGCTCAACATAATAAAACTCATATATTGAAGAACAGCCAGCATACTTAATGGGGAAATATTACAAGTTTCTCTCCAGACTCTAGCACAGCACTACCCAGTTCCATGGCTTTTACTTAACACAGTACTGGGAGTAATAGCCAGATTAAACGGGAGAGAGAAAGAAACAAAAAATATCCATATTGACAAAGAGATATTCAGATTTTCAGTGTTTGTTAACAGCCTGATCCTTACCTTATGTAAAAAAATGATATTATCATAACTATGAACAAAATCATGTTAACTCAACAGTTAACAGTAGTAAATTCAACATACAAAGATTAATAGTACTGCTGTGCAATGAAATCATTTGAAGCAAAATAGAATAAAGCAATAACATTGACAATAAGTAGAAAACTAACTAGGAATAAATTTTACCAAAGGATACCTAGAAACTAAAAACCTTAAAAGAAACAAAGAAGACCAAAACTGTCAACGCTTTCCAGTTTTCCATGTTGTTGGGTTGCAAGAATTGATAACATTTAATTAACTCAGTGATCTGCAGATTCAATACAATCCCTAACAAAAATTCAATGATGCTTTTCAAAAAACAAGAGAAGAAACACCTAAAAATTTCATGAATTTGCAAACAAAAGTACTTCCACACAGGCAGGAAACGGTCTGGTACTACACCAAATAGACAGAATAGCTGAGAAGTAAACTCATAACCAGCAACTGGATCATTTTGGAAAAGGGTATTAGGAACACAGATGGAATAAGAAAATGTCTTTAATGAGTGGTATTAGAAAACTTGCACACTTATGTGCATAAAAATAAAATGGACTACTGCCTCCTACCAGTATGAAAAAATCAGCTCAATATGGGTTATAGACATAAATTTAAACTAAAATTTAAAATTTAAAATAAAATTTAAATTGAAACTATAAAAGTACTAGAAGAAAACCAGAGAAATACATAAATATATTGGATTGATAAAGACTAACAGGTGATTTTTGAAGATGATTCCAAAATTTTAAGAAAACAAGATAGACTATCCCTAGCCAAACTAACTAAAAGGCAGAAAGACACTGCCCAAATCTACAATATTAGAAAGAAAAAGGGGGATATAACAACAGATACTGAGGAAATTCAAAGAATTTTTAGGTCATATATCAAAAGCCTATATGCAACAAAACTTGAAAATCTAAATGCATAGTATAAAATTCAACAATTGGGTGTTTTTATGTATGTATCATAAAATACAACCATTGTCAGTAACTAATTCAGGAATAGTTATGTCAGCTTTAAGAAGCTCAACAACCATTTTCCATCACTTCTGGACATTGCTCTAATAAAATATCTACCTCTAAGGTGTTACATTTTAACCAATATAATCATATTGTGATCTTTTGTAATTTGATCTTGTAAATTAAAATAATGCTTTCAAGAGTTATCCACATTGTTTAAAGTATTAATTCATTTCTGATAATTGCTATTAGTAGTCAAGATTATGACTGTGACATATTGTATCTGTATTTTGATCAACTGATGAGTAATTTGGGTCATTTTTTTACATATATAAAAGGTTATAATTGATTCTCTTAGGAACATTCATGCATGTGTTTTTGTATGGGAATGCATTTTCAAAGTTTCCTGGTTATGTGTCAAAGAATAGAATTGAAAGTCATATGGTAACTTTAGTTTTCAACACTTCTAGGTTTTACTGAGCTGTTAACAGAAGCTGCAGCATCATTATTGCATGCTTATCAGGGATGAAGGAAGGGATCTTCACAGTATCCTCAGTGTTTGCCTTTGCTTGACTTTGATTTCATCCCTTCTAGTGGATGTGAAGTATTATCTCAGTGTGCTTTTAATTTACATTTCCCTGATGACTAAAGCTCTTAAGTTTTTCATGTGTTTATTACTGACTTGTTTTTCTTCTCTGTAGAAATGCCAGTTCAAATCCTTTGAACATTTTTAATTGTGTTATTTGTGATTTATGATTGCACTGTACGAATCCTTTGTATGCTCAGCCCTTAATCAGATCTGTGATTCCCACACACTATCTCTCATTCTGCATTACTCTTGCAATTTTTTGACAGTGTCCTTTGAAGTATAAATTATTTTAATGTTGAGGAAATTCAATTTATACTTTTACTACTGAGATTAGTTGATATCCTATTAAAGGAATAATTATGTAAGCCAATTTCACCAGTATTTAATATTATTTACATAGATATAGTATTAAAAATATTTCTCCCAAACAGAGATACTTTTCTGTATATTCTGAGTAATTTGTTTGCCCATGTATTTCTATGTTATCATTAACATTTTTTGAAAAGGTGCTTGTTTCCCATAGGTGGATTTTGGACACTAGTTTTGAAAAATGACTATGAAGTCTCCGCTATTTTCTGAACTCTTGATTCTATTCTTTTGATATTCAGTCTGGTCTTCTGAGCATTATCACAGTTTTGATTACTGAGCTTTCAGTGTCTTAAAGTAAAAAGTATGGATTCTCCTACTATTCTTCATTTTCGAAAGTGTTCCTTTGGTTGTAAGTCATTTGTAAAACCCATGGACATTAAATTCAGTTCATAAACTCCCAGGAGGAAATGTGCCCAGATACAAGATATTGTTGTGAGTGAACATCATGATATTGGCACAGTACCAAGTCATTTCATTCAACATGGTGCATCTTTTGATTTATTTAGGTCTACAGTTTTGTTAAGTGATGTATAAAAATCTAATAAAAATTTACCAAAACATCCTAAATATTTTATTACTTTGATCATGTTATAAATGAGGTTTTTTAAAATTTCATTTGTTTGAATATCATTCAGATATATAAAAAGTAATTGATTTTTGCATATTAATCTTGTTTTTTTTTCTAATGTTTCTAAACTCTTTTAGCAATAATGGTTTCTTAGGAAATTTAATGTACAAGATCATTCCATCCTTTTGTATCTCTGTGTGTTTTGTGTTTGTTTTGTTCCTTAGCTGTCCTATGAAGGACCTCCTGGACGTGGCTGAACAGGAGTGGCAAGTGGGAAATCTTTGTTTGCCTTGCATGAGAGAAAATAACTTCATCCTTTCACCATAGCATGACGTTAGCTGTAGGATTTTTCAGATGTATCCACTATCGGGGACGATAGTTTTCTGGATTCCTAGATTTTATGCTGTTCTTACAAAAGAGTGTTTGGTTTCTGAGGTGACTTCACTGATACAGAATTGCAGAACAATCAATAGACAGCCTGCCTCCCTACTTATTTGGGGAGCTCTTACATACAGCTGTATTAGCTACTTTTTGATTCCTGTGATAAAGCACATTGACCAAACAAACTCTTACAGAAGAAAGTTTATTTGGGCTTATTTACTCCAGAGAGCTAAGAGGTCATCATGGCAGGGACTCCTGACAGCAGTCAGCAGCCCTGGTAGCAGGAAGAGGCTCAGATGTTGAACCTCATGCAGAAAGCAGGGAGTGTGAGCTGGGAATGGCAAGTGCCTTTTAAAGTAAAAAAGCCTCTCCCAGTAAAATATTTCCTCCAGCAAAGCCACGCTTCCTAATCTTATCCAAACAGCATCACCAACTGCGGGGCCAGGTATGGAAACATCTGAGCCTTTAGGGGACATTCACAACCAAACCATCACAGAAGCTCAGAGGGGTGTCCCAGTTTTCATTCTTCTTTGTTAATACCTGGCTCCTGTTGAGTTCTGGGGTTACATGCATGAGACACTTGCCAGCTACTCTGGTGCCTCTTGATACCCCTATATCAGCAATCATTCAGAACCACCTGTTTGGGTCACTTGTTGTGCCTTGCTCAGCTTCTGTCACCTCTTTGCAGTTGTTTCCAGGGTTTTCACTTGTTGAATCTAAAACATTGGTTATGAAGATGTTAGGTTTGGGTTTCTTTGCATTTTCTGCATTTGAAAAATCACTGTGTTCTTCAAAGGGGTAAATTAGTATTTTCACTGCATTCTGGACATTTTAAGTGATTTTTAATTTTTTTTTCTGTCTTCTTCTGAGAATCCCCACTATATAGACAGACAGGCTGCTTTTGATTTCTGATACTCCGGCCTCCGAGGTGCTGTTCCTTCATTGTTCTTATTTTTATTTTCTTATTTTCCCCCAGGTTTTATAGGAGCTTTTGGTTAATCTGCACAGTTTCAGAAATGGTTATTTTGCTTATTTTTCCTAGTGTTACCATCCCTTTGTATTATGTTTTCTGACTGCATCACTTGCATGAATGCTACTTTCGATTAATTCTTTCTACTCAATTGTTGCTGCAAACCTGGACTGTAGAGTGTGCAGTCTGCTTCATTTCACTTGTGTTTTTTGAATGTTATAACTATTTGATGTGGTAAAACTATTTTCTATCCAATTGGAAAAAATAATTAATAATAGTTTAAAATAGGGTCTCTCTTGGCATCAGTATCCATAGAGCTCAATTACCAACCAAAGGTTCTGGAGGATTAAAATGGATATAATTCTATACAATGATAACTTTATAAGTACTTTCATTAAGTAAAGTTTGTTACTGTTGGGAAACATTCTCATTAGACATTTGTCTAAATGTATTCCCACTAATTTATCACAAAATGTCATTTTTACTTAATCTTTGAGCTTTGTATAAATTATTAACTTTGTCTAGAGAAAGCTCCTGAGTCTTCAGGCAGCCACTGACAATAATTAAAACATTGCTAGTTGGCATCCTTGTATTCCACGACCTTTATACTGAAACTAAGGGCGAAGCTTATGTCATGACTGGGTAAATGTACCTTTTTACTATTATAACATACTCTGAAATAAGTATAAAACAATTTACAAAGAATTTACTTTCTATGAGGTATTGTGGAGATGACTTAAAGCTGTGGGTGGATAAGTGTCAATTCTCTGCAGATGTTGTGCCTTTTGTATGAGAGATATGAGCATCTGCAAATTTTGTGAATGAGAAGGGGCACGGGGGTAAGGCCAATCAGACACAGATACAAGGAGCTGGATGTAGTTTCTGATATGAGTGAACCAAACTTCAGCTCTAATTTTTTAAGTTACCACAGAAGAAGACCCAAGAATTCATCGGCACAGGAGACAACTTCCTGAACAGAACACCAACAGCACAGGCTCTAAGAGCAACAATCAATATATGGGACCTCAGGAAACTGAAAAGCTTCTGTAAAGCAAAAGACACTGTAGTCAGAACAAAACGACAGCCTACAGACTGGTAAAAGCTCTTCACCAACCCTATATCTGACAGAAGGCTGATATCCAGCATATATAAAGAACAAAAGAAGTTAAAAAGCAATAAATCAAGTAATTCAATTAAAAAATGGGGTATGGAGTTAAACAGAGAATTCTCTCTAGAGGAATATAGAATGGCAGAGAAACACTTACAAAGATGCTCAACATCCTTAGTCATAAGGGAGATGCAAATCAAAACGACCCTGAGGTTTTACCTTACACCCATCAAAGTGGCTAAAATCAAAAACTCAAATGACAACACATGCTGGAGGGGTTGTAGAGAAGGGGGAACCCTCTTCCATTGCTGGTGGGAATGTAAACTGGTACAACCACTTTGGAATTCAATCTGGTGCTTTCTCAGGCAATTAGGGATAGTGCTTCCTCAAGAACCAGCTAGACCACTCCTAGGCATATACCCAAAATTTGCTCAAGAACACAAGAAGGACATTTGTTCAACCATTATTGTAGCAGCTTTATTTGTAATAGCCAGAACCTAGAAACAACCCATATGTCCATCAACAGAGGAATGGATACAGAAATTGTGGTATTTTTACACAATGGAATACTACTCAGCAATCAAAAACAAGGACATCATGAAATTTGCAGGCAAATGGTGGGAACTAGAAAAGATCATTCTGAGTAAGGTATCCCAGAAGGAGAAAGACACACATATTGTATATACTCACTCATATAGACCTATAAGATATGACAAACATACACCTAAAGAAGACAAACAAGAAAGAAGACCTGAGGTAAGATGATCAATCCTCACTTAGAAAGACAAATGGGATGTGCATTGGACATAGGAGAAAACAAATAACAGGACAAGAGCCTACCACAGAGGGCCTCTGAAAGACTCTACCTAGCAGTGTCAAAGCAGATACTAAGACTCATAACCAAACCTTCAGCAGAGTGCTGGGAATCATATGAAAGAAAGGGGAGTTAGTATGATGTGTAAAGGATAGGAGCTCCACAAAGACCAAATATATCTGGGCACAGGGGTCTTTTCTGAGACTGACACTCCACCAAGGACCATGTATGGTGACAACCTAAAACCTCTGCTCGGATATAGCCTATGGTAGCTCAGTAACAACTGGTTTCCCATAGTAAGGGGAACAGGACTATTTCTGACAGGAACTCAATGGTAGGCTCTTTGACCTCCCCACCCCCTAACGGAGGAGCAGTCCTGTTAGGCCACAGAGGAGGACTTTGCAGCCAGTCCTGACGAATCTGATAAAACAGGGTCAGAAGAAAGGGGAGGAGGTCCTCCCCAATCAGTGGACTTGGAAAGTGGCTGGGAGGAGATGAGGGAGGGAGGGAGGGATTGAGAGAGAATGAGGAGGCAGGATACAGATGGGATACAGAGTTAATAAAATGTAACTAATAATAAATAAAAATAAAACATCTTCAAAATATCTTTTTATAAGTTATATAAAAAGAAATCATAATTTCATGCCATGTAATTTGAAGTTTTGCTGTGATTTTGGAAAATTCTCAATGCTTGCAACATTGCCTTTTCTAAATGTATTTATGTTTTTGGATTTTTCTTGTACCAAGTGCTGACTATTGACTGCACTTAGTTCTGCCAGTGAGAGCTGTGGTGGTATGAATAGTTATGGCCCCAATAAACTCGTATGTGTGAACTGGCTCATAGGAAGTGGCCTTGTCGGAGAAAATGTATCACTGTTAGGGCAGGAACTTTGAGGTCTCCTATGTTCAAGCTCTGCCCAGTGTGGAACAAAGTCCAGTTTTGCTGCCTGCTGATCAAGATGTAGAATTCTAAGCTCCTTCCTCAGTACCATGTCTATCTGGATGCTGCCATGTTTCCTGCCATGATGATAAGAGACTAAACCTCTGTAACTATAAGCCAGACCCAATTGATTGTTTTCCTTTAAAACAGTTTCCTTGGTCATAATGTCTCTTAACAGCAGTAAAAGCCTGACTAAGACAGAAGTTGTTACCAGGAGTGGAATGTTGTTGTTTTGATAGGCCTAGCCATGCTTTTGTTTGACAGAATGTGGATTTTAGGATTTTGGATTAAGAAGCAGTGGAATGTTTCAAGTGAAGCCTAATGGGTCATACTAGTAGAAGCATAGAGTACAGTGATGTTGAGGATGATTTCAGCTGTGGGGAAATCCACTGTGGTTCAAAAGGTTTCAGAGGAGAAATTTTTGAATATGTTGCCTAGAGATTACTCAAGACATTTTGGTGAAGGAATGTGGCTGCTTTTTCCCTTTTCTGAAGAATCCGTCTGAAGCTAAGGTGAACAGATTTAGAATAATTGCTTTGGCAAAGGAAATCTCAAAACAGTCTAGCATAGACTCTGTCTTGTGGTTCACTCTTATGAAGAGTGTTTAATGAGCCTTAGCAACCTTAGAAAGAAAAATACAAAATTTATGGTTCAAGGATTGAAGGGACACCAGGAAGTGGAATGGAGTTAGATCCTGTGTTCAAGGATATTAAATGGAATTAAGAGAGTGGTGACCTCATGGCAAGATCCCATCCAGATAAGCTTTCATCTTGTGAAAAGAAATTATAGAAAATCTTAGGACCAGGCATAGTGGTACACATCTTTAATACCTGAACTCAAGAAAAGAGAGAGGTTTGAAGATCTCTGAGTTCAAGGTTAGCTTACACAGCAAGCTCCAGGATAGTCAAGCTTAGGCAATACAAGGACATATTCAGAATCAGAAAGTTGGTGGAGATGTGATAGAACAAGATGGTCATGTTTCAGCCCCAGCTAGGGTAGAACTTGGCAGGCTTAGCCACCTTTTTCTGACTTTGTAGTTAAGAAAAGAAGAAGGGGTTATGGAATTTCCCTCTCTGAATATGGAAAGTCAGTGAGGGCAGATATGACTTGGGTGTCCCTGCATAGAGGACCAGAGAGGCCATTGTGTAAAGCTGGGAAGGTGAACCTAGACTGACTTGGCGAACACAAGGTATTAGAGATGTCAGAGCTGTGGTAGACCTGCCTAGGAGAGCTGCTACCAGCGAATATCAGAAGCGTGTTGCAGTCAACAAAGCTGAAAGGAGTTGGAGATTTGGAGAGCATCTTTTACATCAGACATAGAGATGCAGAGTCTGGACCTTGCTTGCTGGTTTTTGCTCTTGCTTTGGCCCAGTATTTTCTCACCTTGTACCTTTCCCTATGTTTTAAAACAGTAATGCATATTCTGTGTCATGATATGTTGTAAGTATGTGATCTGCTTTTTTTTATTTTGATTTTATAGGGGATTAAGTTCAGAAGAGACTTTGAAATTTAACCTTTTGAACATTTTTAAGATTGTGATAGACTCTGGGGACTTTTGAAGTTGCACTAAATGCATTTTGCATTAAATTATAGCTACAGGCCTTTTGGGACCATGGGACCAGGGCATGGAATGTGGTGGTATGAGTAGATATGGCCCCCGGGGAGTCATGAGTGTAAATGTTTGGCTCATAGGGGGTGGCCTTGTTGGAGTAGGAGTGATCTTGTTGGAGGAAGTGTGTCACTGTGGGGCAGAGACTTTGAGGTCTCCTATGCTCAAGCTCTACCCAATATGGAACACAGTCCCTTTCTTCTGCCTTGAGGTCAAGATGTAGAATTCTCAGCTCCTTCCGTAGCACTGTGTATGTCTGCATGCAGCCATGCCTCCTGCCATGATGAAAATGTGCTAAACCTCTGAAGCTCTAAGCCAGTCCCAATTAAGTGTTTTCTTTTATAAGAGTTTCCATGGTCATTATGTCTCTTCACAGCAATAAAACCCTAAGACATGATCTAATGGTGATATAAGTATAGATAAAACACTCCTTGTCTTCAAGAAAACTACAGAACATTTAGGAGCAAGGTATATAAAAATTTTATTACATTGAAATAAATGCCACATGTTGGGTGACCAGGTAATTTGTTTTTCAATGAAAAGTCTTAGATTATATCTGTTGTCCCAAACAATAACTAATTATTCTTTGAACTTACCTGTAAAATAAAATGCAAATAATAAAATGTTAGGCTTTTCTCTATATTGAACTCGCCCTTGCCCCAAATAGTAGAACATATAAAATTTATATATCATATCAGATATCCTGTATATAAGATATTCATATTACAATTCATAACAGTAGCAAAATTACTGTTATGAAGAAGCACGTTTGGTCACCGCAACATGAGGATCTGTAATAGAGGGTTGCAGCATTAGAAGGTTGAGAACTGCCACTCTCTATAGTATACTTGAGATGTTAGCATTTATGTTTCAGAACGGGTCCTGAGAATTACTCTCACTCATCTTGTTAATTTTTTCATTCACATAAATTGTGTATATTCTACTATTGGGACAAGGGAGATTCATGGTATTATACCAGTGTATAAAGTTTTCACCTCTGACCTCAAGAAAGCTCTTCTTACTAGTAGAAGCAGCCAATAATTTCTCTCTCTTTAGTATTTCTCAAACAATATTTTATGCATATGTAATCTACAACCACAGTTATGTCAGCACTCCCTTCTAAAAAAATGACAGTTTTTTTTTCTTCTTGAACATCATCTATGTCATCACAGAGAAACCTTTCTGTTTCTCCCTTTAAAGCTAAACATTTCTTAGAGTGAAGCTAGAAATTAGATTATCTCTACATAATTTGGATCTATAGGATGGGTGTGTATTAGAAATTTGGCTCATTTTTACAACAGTTGAGTATTTAAAACATCATTGTTTATTAACCTTTCATCTGATACCTTCTCCATAGTCTTTCTATGAGACAGTGTTTGGAGCCTAGGCTAGCACATAACACGTTTCCTTTTGCCTCAGTTTCATGAACAACATTCTAGATTTGAAGTACATTTCAGAAAATCTTCCCACTTTAAATTTAAGTAGTAATTTTCTTGTGGTTTACTGAAATGTTTTTAATATTTTCCACTTACTCAATTCACAGATTATTTCCACGTAAATGCATGTTACATTTGGAACTTAATTTTAGGAATGTTATAACTCTGCATTCAGGTATAAAACATAGTTATTTAAACATTCCAACTTCCCCTTTCAGCTTAGGTATCTATTCTAACTACATACTGGATTTCTGTCTGTATTGGAATCTACTTTTACACTCTTGTAACCCATTCCATTGTATCTTCATTTGTCATGAGCAAAAATCTTAGTTTATTGTTTTATGCTTATATGTTTTGTTATTTGCAAAATTAATTTATTTCTTAATTTTGTCTTTTCTTATATTTTTGCTTGTTTTACTTTTTCATATGACTTTGCACAAAAAACCCTGTAAGTAGTTTTCAATGATACTAAATTTAAATATTATACAAAAATTTTACTCATGTTAGAATTTTACTCTTTCCATGTTGAAACTGTTTTAAAATAACTTTTATGAACTTCTGTTACCCTTACTTTGATGTTGAAAAATGTTCATGTTTTATCCACATGGGGGTTACTTTAGATCATACTTCTTAGACTGTTTACTTTTGTAGAGAGAAACAATTTTGTTGTTGGAAATCAACATTCATTATCTCTTTCAAACTGTTGCTATTTAGCATGTGAATGCTATGGATTCCTGGGTGTCAAGAGGCATCCAGTTCCCCTTGAAGAAGAATTTGCTGATTGATCTGCCAGTTGTAGTATTTTTTTATGATATAATATACTGTTGTCTTGAGGTAGTAGTGATTTCATTTTATAACTACAATAACAAAACCCTTAAGACAGGTGCTAAACAGTAGTAGTAGTAACAATGTAACAAGAGTAACAATAATGGACCATTTATCACAACATTACCTTACATCATGACAGCATCCTCTTCTACTATGGTCCTTAAATGTCAAACATAGTAATATTACCATGGTCTGCCTAGTGATCTTTGAGTAGGAGATATACAACTCTAGTATTCTTTTTCTAAGAATATGATTACACACCCACACTCACAAACACTTGTTTTTTTGGTTTTTGGTTTTTTTTCTCATAAAATACTGAAACACGGGCCAGTGAGATGACTCAGTTAGTAAAGCACTTGCTGCTAAGCCTAATGACCTTAGTTTTGTTTCCAGGATCCACATGCTAGAAGGGGAGAGCTCCTGCAAGTTCTCCAGCCTCCTTGCATTTATGGTGACATGTGGGTACACACACACACACACACACACACACACACACACACAACACAAAGAATAAATAATGAATGTGATAAAATTTTAATTAAAATATTTAATGATAGAGTTTCTTCTTTAAAACATTTTCTTCCATATGTTCATTCCAGAAAAATATCTTGTTTGGCCTTGTCATGCTTATTTTACTGTGCTGTGCTGTGTGTTGGTAATATTTTACTCCCATTAGTTGTGTGATTAGGTAAATAGTTTACATCAATAGTCCTTGATGTTGCTCATTTTATATAGTTCATCCCACTTCAAACAGAGAATACTTTTCTGTTTTTGCTTCAGAAAAGTTAAATAGCTTTAACTTGTATTATTAACCCCAGCCACCTCACCTCTAAAGCTGCTGTAGCCTGCTGCCTTTTAAGTGTGGATCTGTGATCACCTTCTCTCTTTTCTGGTGGTCTCCTGTGATTTCCTAATCTTTAACAGCAAGTTTTGATGAACAGACTATTTCTCTATGGTGGATGATTTTTCTCAGTTATTATTCCATTAAGTGTTTAAGGATAAACATATCAGTAATAAAGCCATGAGGAAGTAGAGCATTGCAGAGCTACAAATTGTTGAACCAATTGCATCACGTGTGTCTATAGATACTTTTCATTCTTTATGACCTACCATAATATTAAATGTGTCACTGACAGCTTTCTGCTAATGGACTCTGGCTCCATTGTCACATACTTCGACTCCTGCTATCTTCACTCTCATGTTATTGGTCATATTCTACTTGATATCCATGTCTGTTACATTTTCATTTCAAAGTTCATCCTGCATGACAAAGGCTGTCCAGCACCATGTTAGCTATTAAAAATCATTTATCTACATCTAATCTAGAAGCCATAACTATTCTTTTTTATTTACTTTCATTTTATTGGCTTTTCTTTCCAAGTCCTGATATTTTATTCTTGTAACTTTCTATAGATCATGACTTAGGTAATAGTATTTCTATAAAAACTGTGAATGACTTCTTTTACTAAATGTATATATAAGGAGTTTCCATTTGTTGACATGGTATGAGTTACATGAGCTTTCTAATATAGTAGGAAAATCATTTGCCTATTTCCTTTTTTTATTATTTAAAGAATTTTTAAACTTAAATATATTTTGATCATGTTCATCCTCATCCCCAAGCTCCTCCAGATTATCTCCTCTTTCCAACCCAACTAACTTTAAATTCTTTCCCAAAATAAACAAAAGCTCAATACAACAAACAAAATAAAATACAACAACACCTAAAACAACAACAACAAAACAAAAATAAACAGACAACAACAACAACAACAAAAAAACAAATAAAAGCCCCAACAAACTGTAACCTGTTTGGTTACACACACACACACACAAACACGCGCACACACACACACACACACACACACACACACTACAAAACAAAACAAACTAAACAACAACAGAAAGCTCTGGAGTACAGTATTTGTTGATCAATAAATTCTGCCCTGGACTGGTTGATATACCCAGTATCATTCCATTGGAGAACACTGAATTTCACTTTTCTAGCAGGAATTGGAAGAATCTTCAGATGATGGTAGAACAGGGCACTGATCTATGAGTATAGCGGAATAGTATCAGGGCTCATTTATTACTAATTATTTCTCTTTTTGCCAGTAGTATTTGGTATTAATCTAGGTTCTTGGGCTATCCTGTCTCAGGTTCTTGGTTACTCCAGCACGGTCAGATATGGATTCCATCTTGGGCAGTGAGTCTTACATCAGATCCTTTATTGGTTGCTTACTCTCACATGGCTTGTGCCACCGTTGCCCTCCCGTATCTTGCATGTAGCACACCATTGTATATAAAGGGTTTGTGGCCAGCACGATGTTTACATTCCTTTGTCGATAGTGCACCATCTCTGACAAAGGCACTGGAACATAGGGGTGAAGGCTCTGTGTAGGCACCAACTGGACACTCTGTGTTTAATGTACTCTGTAGGGGTTTTCTTCAGCCATACGGCCCTGCTGTTCAGTTTGAGGAGAGTAACCAATAGTTTGAGCAACAGCCTTGGGCAATTCCCTTGGATCCCTTTTGGGCAACAACTCAACTAGGTGTAACCCAAACCTAGTACTAGAAGCTTCATTTGGTGATAAGAGCGAGAAAGTTGGATCTCTGTCTCCCTTTTACTTGCTAAGTTCATTTAGGGGCTTCTGATTTTTTTGAACCCCAATACACGTATGCCTCAAATTGTCCTGCCTTGATATTATCCTCTTTTCTGCTGAGTCTGCCCATCTAAAGCAATGACAAAATTACCATAAGCCCCTTCTCTCCCTATCAACAATAACAGATTTTGCTTCTAGTTGGTCTAACTTCTATGTAATACTATTGCATATGATTGGATCTCTACTCCCTTCAGCAGCCGTTTTTTTTTTCTATAGTTTATATTTTTTTATATTAATCACAGGTCATTCACTTTGAATCCCAGCTGTATCCCTCTCCCTCTTTCTCTCCCAACCCCATTCTCCCTCCTCCATCTGCTCCCTGCCCCCTTCCAAGTCCACTGATAGGGGAGGTTCTCCTCCCCTTTCATCTGACCTTAGCATATCAGGTATCTTCAGGATTGGCTGCATGGTCCTCCTCTGTGGCCTAGCAATGTTGCTCCCCCCTTCGGAGGGTGGGGGAGATCAAAGAGGATTATTTCATGTCAGAAATAATCCTTATTCCCCTTACTAGGGAACCCACTTGGATTCTGAGCTATCATGGAATACATTTGAGCAGGGGTTCTAGGTTATATCCATAAATGGTCCTTGGTTGGAGAAATAGTCTCAGAGAAGACCCCTGTCATGGAATACTACTCAGCAATTAAAAACAAGGAAATCATGAAATTTGCAGGCAAATGGTGGGATCTAGAAAAGATGATCCTGAGTGAAGTATCCCAGAAGCAGGAAGACACACAGGGTATATACTCACTTAGAAGTGGATATTAGACATATAAAATAGGATAAACATATTTAAATCTGTACACCTAAAGAAACTAAGCAAGAAAGAGGACCCTGGTTAAGATGACCAATCCTCACTTAGAAAGGCAAAAGGGATGGACATGGGAAGAAGGAGAAAACAGCCTCTTACAGGGGGCCTCTGAAAGACTGTACCCAACAGTGTATCAAAGCAGATGCTGAGGCTCATAGCCAAACTTTGGGCAGAGTGCAGGGAATCTTATGAAAGAAGGGGGAGATAGAAAGACCTGGAGAGGACAGGAGCTCCACAAGGAGAGCAACAGAACCAAGAATTCTGGGCCCTGGGGTCTTTTCTGAGACTGATACTCCAACCAAGGACCATGCATGAAGATAACCTAGAACCCCTGCTCAGATGTAGCCCATGGCAGTTCAGTGTCCAAGTGGGTTCACTAGTAATGGGAACAGGGAATGTCTCTGACATGAACTCAGTGGCTGGCTCTTTGATCAGCTCCCCCTGAAGGGGGAGCAGCCTTACCAGGCCACCGAGGAAGACAATACAGCCAGTCCTGAGAGACCTGATAGGCTAGGTTCAGATGGAGCCTACCACAGAGGGCCTCTGAAAGACTGTACCCAACAGTGTATCAAAGCAGATGCCGAGACTCATAACCAAACCTTGGGCAGAGTGCAGGGAATCATATGAAAGAAGGGTGAGTTAGTATGACCTGGAGAAGACAGGAGCTCCACAAGGACCAAATATATCAACAGCTAGTTTTAACGTTTAAAGTCTGAATTTTTAGTATTAACATGAAGATTTCTGCACATTTCTTCTATTGTTCGTGTTTTTGACCCTCCCCACTCATCATGTCTGTTAGTAATGGGCTTCCACAGCATCAGGACAGATGTGTGCATCCTATATTGATAAAGTAGTTGCTATCTGCCTTAGGTTGTCATCCTATTAAGTGAGCTCAGTGCTTACTGCCAGATGTTTTACTCCAGGCTTTAATTATCTTTTGGTTGACTAGCATTGTGCCTCTAGTAGCTTTCTTAAGCCCTACTTAGATGGAATGCCAGATAAAAGATGCCTAGTTAAATTTTGAGCTTAAGATAAAGAAGTGATTTTCAGCAATATCTCCTAAGTGTTGCACAGGGCTTTTTGACTTGATGAAGCTGGAATTCTGTCTGGCATACACCCTCAGTTCATGCTCTTTGTATGATTTCAAGTCTATGAAAATAATAGGGCTGTGTTTTTAAGGTGTTAACTTAGCTTTTTCTACAAAACAGAAAAAATATTTTCATCATAATATTCAAGCTTTCTTTTTCTTTTCTTAGTATTGTTATTTTAATTATTTTCTGATTTTGTAGTAAAGTTGACTATAATTGTTCAGTTAGTTTGCCTGATTGTTTTGACACTTCTTGCCAAAGCTGGGTGGTGGAGAGTATTACCCTTTTCTTTAAAACTCTGCTATTTCTCCTTCTGAGCCAGTCTAAACAGAAAAGTGATGATGTGTTATAATCCTTCCTTACTTTTATCTTTCCTCCTTCTCTTTTCCTTTCTTCCCTCCTTCCCTATCTTCTCTTCTTCACTCACTCACTCATATCTGTCTTTCCTTCTTTTCTCCTTCTCTCTTTTTCCCTCTCTTCTCACTTCTTCCTACCTTTTATGTCTCTCTCTTCCATCTCTGTCCTTCCCTGCCTCTTTTCTTGCCATTCTCATCCTTAACCTTCTCTTTCTTCTTTTTCCTCTTCATCTTTTTCATTTTTCTCTTTCTCACTTTTCCCTCCTCTTTTCCCTCCACTCTGCTCTCGGTTCTTTAGATATTGCCTTGTTATAAAGGACAGGCTAATCTGGAATTCACTCTGTACCCCAGGCTGACCTTAAACTCCAGATCCTCTTGTCTTAGCCTTCTGAGTGCTGGCTTACCAGTGCATACCACCTCCTTGCCTGGCTGTGCAACTTCTGATGCTGGGCTCATGAATTTTGAAGCACCTGCTTTTGCACCTTGCAATGTGACCTCTGGGATGTCAGCTGAGATGGATGGTTAGATGGTCATACCAGTCCATGATGAAGCCATATTCATGCAAGGGAAATGGAGAGGTTTTGCTAAGATTTTCAGCTTCTAAGTTTCATTCATATATTTTGTTTACAGTATAATTTTGTAGACTTGTTTTTCATTCTTCATCTAAATGCCAGAAACACATAGTTTTTCCCTATACCAATGACTTTTTATAATTTATTTGGAGAGTAGCTTATTGATTTTTTTTTCTGAAGGGCTTGGGATGTGAGATGATGTAGTTTTTTCTCCTTGCTACCCACTGACCATAGATATTTCCAAAATATTTCCTAATGCAATGGCTTCCTTCTCTTTAATTCTTTCTTCCTTGGGCAGGCTCAAACAGAGAGAATCTGTCTGATATTTATTTGGTCTGGTCCCTTGTGTTCTTCTAATGCTGCATCCATGAGGAATTTTTCAGATTGCAGAACAAGTAAGATTTCAGGGTGCAGGGCTGTGAGTGTGTCTTTCACCTGTGACAAATGTGGCTGCTGACACACATCTTGTGAGCCACTACCGCTGTCTTTTTCCTCCTTACTCTGTACTACATGTGACACCATTTCCTCTATTAGTAGGACTGAGGGATTTTCATCTATGTCCTTGCTACATAGTTAGAGGAGTGTGTGATTGTTAAAACTCTCTCCTGTGACTTTACGGGTGATTTCTAGAAGTAGAGTTAGCAACATTGTAATTATTCTCTTCCTATGGGAATTTCCCTGGCCACTTTTAATGTTGACATGTCTCCAAGTTTGTTTTTATTTAATGGAATTTTTTAAGTGAGCATAAAATATAATGTATATGAACAATTAAAATGTAACAGTAATGTCAGATGTTGTCTTACAGGTCTATAATCCTAGTACTTGGGAGGCTGAAGCCAGAGGATCTCCAAGCTGTATAGTGAATTTTTAGTTGATATGGAAAAAAAAAACCCAAGACTTTGTTTCAAAGGCAAGCAAGCAAGTAAAGAAAAAGATAGTAATAAAGTAAGAACTTAGTGATCAGATATCAACAGAGACAAGGAAGAGTGATTGGTTGAGTACATGTTCCCAGGCTCTGACCTGGTCCTTTATTGCTTTACTCATTGGCTCACCAGCCAACTAAACAGACACTGCCAGACTCATCGTTTTTGAATTGATTTTTTTACACTTTTTTTTTTCTCCCTAACACACCACAGAGAACTATCCTTGACAGGGATTCCCTCTCTTTCCTTCATGTATTACGTGTCCTCATGCTCTTGGGCAGTTTAGTCTATTTTTTAAAGGACATTTGAATCATTTCTTGTTTTCAAAATTGTAAATCTGCTGATATGAACAACCTTTGACTTGATTCCTTAGCACAAAAGACTTGGTTGCAGTTCAGGGATTGTTAAATCAAGTTCAGGTTACCTTCAGATGTACTAAGAAAATTTTAATTCTTTTAAGAAGAGATATTTATTTGAATTTTCACTCATAATGAATGACAGTTTACCATGATCCACAAAGCATCTGTATGTTATGTGTCATATATATAGTTGTTTGTATATATATATATGTGTGTATATATATCTATCAATACATATATATAATCTTCTTACTATTCCATTATTAACTATAACTAAATTTATATTAAAATTCGCTGCATTTTCATAGCTCAAAATATTATTTTTATTGAAATTTTCTTTTTAAAAATTTTTATTAATTACAGTTTATTCATTTTGTATCCCACCTGTAGCTCCCTCCTTCCTCCCCTGCCAATCCTACCCTCCCTTCCTCTTCTCCACCCACGTCCCTCCCCAAGTCCACTGATAGGGGAGGTCCTCCTCCCCTTCCTTCTGACCCTATCCTATCAGGTCTCATCAGGACTGGCCGCATTGTCTTCCTCTGTGGCCTGGTAAGGCTGCACCCCCTTGAGTGAGAGGTGATCAAAGAGCAGCTTCATGTCAGAGACAGTCCCTGTTCCCATTAATATGGAACCCACTAGGACACTAAACTGCCATGGACTACATCTGTTTTTTTTTTTTTTTTTTTACCTGTAACACTCACTTTGGTTCATTTTAGCTGCAAAACATATTTTTCACGTGGTTAACCTTTAGTAGTATTTTAAGCTCTGTAATCATTTAAGAGACATTCTTCCCTATCCAAAGGCCTTAAAGATGTGCTACAATGTTCTACCGAAATTTTTACTGTCTCCCTTTTCAGGATAATGCAAGGGAGTGAGGTTGGTCCTTTGCCCAGTTTGAAGAAGGTTTTTATTAATTTTATCTCTTTAGGGTCACCAGCTTCTTTGTGGCAGAGCCAACAGTTTTTAAATAGCCAGTAGTAATTATCTCTTCTCTATAAAATTCACTTAACTGTGCGAGTCTGTTTCTAGAATTTCTTATATCTCTTATAGTTTGGCTATCAGGCATAGGATAATGCTGTTTTAAAATCTGTTAGGACAAGATTAAAACCTTTTTACTACCATCACCAAAATCTAATGTTAGAAAATTTAAAATTTTATATTTTGTTAGTTTAAAGCTACTGATATTGTATCTACTTTATAGAAAAGCAGGATAGTTTGATATTTTATAATAACTGCATTTTTCTTTTAACTTGAATGTAACCCTAGCCATTGATCTCTTCTTGAAGAGCTTTCAAAATATCTTACAATCTCTTACAATATATTTTCTTATGTCTCCTTGAATATTCATTTATTAAATTTGAATGTTATTAACAGGGAAACCCACTACAGAAGACTCAGATGAAGAATCAAAATATTATTAAGCAATCAATTCACATTCCAAGCCATGAATTTAAATATGCATTAGCATATTTCAGAACCTCTTCTAATACATTACATATTCTCTTAGGCTAGCCTTCTCCTGCTCAAAAGACTGTGTGTCTTGGTGGCTCATACGGTTAAAAACTGTATGTGAGGTATTATACTGGGTGAATTTGCAGAACTCATGTATCGACTTGTATTTGTAAGACACACGGTTTACAATCTAGAACTTTACATAATATAGTCTGTGCTTATTTGTAAACAAGGTTACAGATTCATAGACTGTATATGTCTATTTGATATAGAAGAGACATGACCAGGTCTTAGGACATGCAATGTATATTCCAGACCATGTCTCAAAGCGGTCGCCTGCAGAGATTTTGGGAATGATTCTGAGGCTTTAAAAGAAACGATCAGATTTAAAACACAAAATTGAAGTATCTATATATTGACTGAATTTGTATCTATAGAATTCAATGTAATATTATGGGGTTCTTTTTGTCTTTTAATGAACAGATAAGTGAAGAGACCCAGGAGCATTAATATGCATTGTTCTGAAATCTGAACAATTGGAGGGGGCAAACAATGAATTATAGGCAAACAGAGAAGGAATAAAACTTTAACTAACAGGTATGTTAAATGGTTTGGATAAATAAATTATAATCTCCAAATGGTTACTGAATCTGCTGAGATAAAGTATCATAAATACATCAAGAGTTTTCTTAGTGTGTAGTGTAAAAATAGGCAAAGAAGGAATAGTGTACCTGGAATGAATAAGTTTATACATCTCTTCAAATATTAAGAAAAAGAGAATACTGAAAGGCTGTGCCTTGGCTGGAAAGGGAATGATGTAGATGAGAGTTAATTCAGTGCATTTCTAGTTTTATTGTAAAATATTCTCAAATGAGGAAGTATCAAAGGCCTCAAAACAGAGGGATGACTCAGGAAGCAAAGACTTAGAAATTAGCTATGGATAAAGAAAAAAAAAAAACTCATCCATTGCACAGGGAGGGCTGATATCAGATAAATCCAGGGAAGTATAAAGCAGGGAAAAGTGTAAATACAGCAATTGAAGCTAAAATGTACTCAGGAATCTAAATTGGTTTTGCTCTGGTTGGTTTTGTAGTTATATAAGTTGATAAAGTCACGAATGTACAAGAAAAAGAGAATTTTGCATATGTCTGAGAAAAAGTGTAAAGAATGAAAGACCTGAGGAA
Source organism: Rhombomys opimus (assembly GCA_010120015.1). Classification (NCBI taxonomy): domain Eukaryota; kingdom Metazoa; phylum Chordata; class Mammalia; order Rodentia; family Muridae; genus Rhombomys; species Rhombomys opimus. Next base: position 3,908,295 of record REGO01000127.1, read on the forward strand.
ACATAGGTTGCTGCCAAATTCTATAGGAAATAGTGGTGGCCTTGGGTACAAAAGAATGAGCAAACAGTTATAAAAAATGGGAAATCTGTGATTAAGATTGCCGCATAATCTGTGTTCATAAGTTGACTTTGAAAATTACAAATAATTGCACCAGAGCAAGAAAAAAAATATTTTTTCAGGTTTCTGGGAATGTGGTTTTTGTGTCATTAGCAGTAACAGTGCCTGAGAGAACTGGAAGAATTGAAGAAATTTTGTATTTTATTTGGAGCTGTTGAGTGGCATGTATTTCTGGCTGCTTTCACTTTCTATTAGTAATTTATGGCAAATACATTTTTTTTTATCTCAGATTGGAAACCAAGATTAACATAAGGAACCATTGTCAGTCCTTGAAGGAAGAAAAAGAGAGAGAGAGAGAGAGAGTAACTATAAGTAAAGATCAACTTCTGGTAGAGATGAAAAGAAACACAGGCAGTGCCACATTGTGTTAAAAACACGGTGAAGCCAGAGCAGGAAGAATCGAGAATGACAAGTGGAAATAGTTGCAGAGTAAGGTGGACAGTGTCAGAAAACCGTGACAAGATGAACTTGGAAATGGTTTATAATGTCCTCTAACTTGAATTGAATACGACCAAGGATGGCCAATCAGAAAAGAGGATGACAGCAAGGTTGGGAAACCAAACACTGTGCTGCTGCTGGAGCAGAGGTCACACCTTGGTGGGCGGAGATGACATTAGACTTTCTAATGATAAGGCAGCTTATTTGCAGCTTATTTTGAACAGTGTTTATAATAAACTGACTTAATACGACCATCCCAAATTTTTTTAAGTTTTAGATTATAATTGGTATTTTGAATCATAAAGAACAGAAATATAAAAGTTTTCTGTGCTGCAATTTCTTCATTAAAAATAACAGGCTGAAATTAGTCTGTTGGCATGCTGAGAGAACACAAGCCGGCCTCCAGCCTCTAACAGCTTCCACCGAGGGGAGCTTTCTTATGTATGGAGTCCTTTGTTGTAGTTTATATAAGCACACAGACAGAGGGAGCATTAGTGGATGTCAGGAGGGTGAGACCCTGAATGTCACATGAATGCTTCCAAATGAGTAATCTTGCCAGAGGGTATGGAGAGAGGCAAGGACTTCACATCTCACTTGCTTCTTATGAAACTCACTTTTCCTGAGAAACAACAACTATTGTTATTAAAGTTTAAGAAGAAGCAAATACCAAGCCAAAATGTATGCATAGCTATAAGAAGTAACATTATTGGCCAAGAAAATACAAAAAAAAAATGAAGTAATGCATGTATATGTATGCATGTATGTATGTATGTGTGTGTGTTTGTATAAAATCAATGCAAAGATATTGTTTATCTCATTAAAACAAATTAAGGAAAAGCTACCTGTTATATGAATAATGATTAATAGATTAATAATGATTAATAGATGAATCTAAGGTTGTTAGTTGCTTGCACAATGTACTACAACTACTTTGCTTTATGATGAAATCGTCATTTAATTTGAGTTTGATGTAATGCAGCCATGATCATTCAGGCCTTTACAGCCATTGAAGCAGGACAGTCTCCCCAAGGATGGGAGCTAAAATGTTACGCTCAGGATGCAAGGCTAAGCACTGCACTCAGGGTCAGCCGCTTTTGACCCAGAGAAGAGCATGTCTGATTGTGTGTGGGTTGATGCCCCAGGTCCCGCCTCTGAGAAAAAGGTATCGGATGGGTCTGATGCTCTTTGGGTGGATGACACCTAAATGAACATCGGTACAAAGTCCAAATTTATTTCTAATATCAGAGATCAGACCTCTACTCTTGCCTGATGCGTCTAAAACAAAAAGGGGGAACTGTAGAGAGCTGCGTAATGCTGAGCCTTAAAGATGGAGCTGGTTTCCGCCTTCCA
>REGO01000127.1:3910659-3923993 GCA_010120015.1 Rhombomys opimus
AAAAAAAAAAAAAAAAAACCTCACTACAGGGTCTACGGAAGTATCTCAGTTGGTAAACTGATTTCTGGGAAGACATGAGAACTTGGGTTCATATCAGCAGCCTCCAAATGAGAAGCCAAGCATGGCAGTGTGTGTCTATAATCTCCGTTCTGGGGAGGCAGGAGAAGGATCCCAGGATGTTCTTAGTGGTCAACTGGCCTGGCTTTCTCGGTGAGTTCCAGGTTCAGTGAGAGTGTCTCATAAGTAGTGTGGATAGAGTTTGAGGAAGATTTCTAATGTTGACTTTTGGCCTCCATATGTGCACACACACATATGCTCACACACATGCGTCCATACTCACACATGCTTATGCGCACACATATGCACATATACATCACAAATAAAAACTCACTGAAGATATGGAGGGAAATAAACTGTAATTGTGAAGTTGGACAGGGTGTGAGGGATAGAGTGAGTTTCCACCACTGAAGTCTGCTGCACATTGTCACTAAAATACACCGAGTCCAGAACTAAAGGGTATAGAGAGAGGAAAGAAAGACACAGACATAATGCTTTTTTTTTTTTTTTTTCAATTCATGTGACGTGAAAATGATGGCCAGACAGAAATGCAGCTGGTTCATTAAGACAGTATTATGAAGAAAAGCTGTGTGCAGCCGAGAAACATGAGCCCTAAGTATGGCTGCATGATGGGATGCTATTGCTCTTGGTCTAGAAAATGCGGAGATGTCTGCATTCGCTCTATTGGTCTCCCAACAACGCCATTTTGTGAAACAGCAACGGCTGTGGAACTGCTCCTCTTCTGCTCAGCACCGCCTCAAGGAAGAGCTTTGTTGAGTCCAACCACAGCAAGTCTTTAAGTGGCAACATTTCCCACCCCCTCTTTCAGCAGTGTGGTAGGTGTGGGTGGAAATGAATGACCCTGACCTCTCCTGATAATTCGCGCTGTGTGACTCGCCTAGGTCAGGCTCCTTTCCTACAGGTGAGTGGTGATGGTTTCTCTAGGTAGTGAATAAAGCGCTATTAAAATTTAAGATCCCATTATGCTTTATAAAGGCTCTAACAACATAAAACACTATATAAATGCGACCGATAGCTTGTGCTTAAAATTTCATATTGTGAATATCCTTTTCCATGTGTGCGTAAAATAGTGGAAAGCACATCTCATATACGACGTCGCTTAAAGGTTTGGTCATATCAGTAAAGTGTTCAGATTTTATGTGCACAGTTGGCTGAGCCTTAAAATTTTTTACATACACTTTTTTACTCAAATTCTTAATCAAGATAAAGACCATTTTTATACTGCTAGTTATTTTTGTTGTTGTTGTGACCCAAGAAAAATCATTCCTATTTATATACTTGAAAGAAATTAAACATTTTATTACAATAACCATACAGTTATATTTTAAACCTGTTTTCATAATTGTTATAACTAGAAGAAATCAAGTGTCTTATAATCAAATTGTGGCATATTCATATCACAACTCAGCATTGATACAGTGACAACACAGATGCATTCCTGAAACACAGAAAGAAGCTAGACATAATAAAATTATTCCGTATGAGTAACTCTGCTGCTTCTAAGTATCAATTAGCCATGACACAATTCTTTGTAATAATGAGATAAACACCTACAACTAAGTGTTCTGAACTAACAGGAAGAAAGGATTGTGCAAGCATGCCCCATTCTATTTACTTCATATTTTATTTTATTTATTTTTTTATTTTTTTTATTTTTATCAGTTACATTTTATTAATTCTGTATCCCCGCCGTGCCCCGAACCCTCATTCCCTCCCAGTCCCTCCCTCACTCATACTTCATGTTTTAAACATAGAATTATTTTTCTCTATCTTAATTTTTACTTAACTCTGTGACTTAAGGTATATTTTTCTAATGAAAATTGCTATAATTTTTGAGGTATGAAATAGTGAATAATTCTTGCAAGTAAACACAAACCATCTCCTGACAAAATGAAGAATTTCCCTCTTATTCTTGCTTTGGTCTGAAATGAAAACAAATACATAACAAAAATATATTATTGCGTGGTTGTTCTGTGAATCTGGAGTAAAAGTAACTGCTTGTAGTGATTTGTGAAATTCACTACGTTGATAACAACAAAGATCTCTAAGGAATATACAATATAACACTCTAACAGAGTTTTTTGTGGGATATCCACTACAAATATTCACCACCAAGGGCCTATAAGGAATTTCCCCACCATGGGTACAGCACAAATAATTTTGGAATTTCCTTAATAGCTTAATCTGGAACTTCTTGGTAATCTTTAATTTACTACAATATTTATGGACTAAATTTTATCTGTTTATTTTCTACTTGTTAAGAACCATGAAAAAATTAATAAAAAAAGACCATGCATGGGGAGGACCTAGACCCCTGCTCAGAGGAAGGCCATAGGCTGCTCAGTCTCCAAGTGGGTTTCCTAGTAAGGGGAGCAGGAGATGCCTCTGACATGAACTCTGTGGCTGGCTCTTTGTTCACCTCCCCATGGGTGGAGAACAGCCTCGCCAGGCCACAGAGGAAGACAGTGCAGCCAGTTGTGATGAGACCTGATAGATTAGGGTCAGAGAGAAGGGGAAGAGGACGTCCTTATCAGGGGACTAGGGAAAGGGCATAGGGGAGTAGAGGGAGGATGAGACTGGAAAAAGACGAGATAGGGGGTGCAGTGGGGATATTAAGTGAATAAATTGTGAGATAGATAGATAGATAGATAGATAGATAGATAGATAGATAGATAGATAGATAATCCTCTGTATCTTGTATTGGTTCATTTTGCAGATCATCAGGAGTTAACAAAGATGCCAATTCTGAAAGGACAACCTTAAATGTTATAAGGGAAGTAAAAAAGGGTCTTGTTGGCTTCACCTAGGGACAGAAACTGTGAGAATACTTTCAGAAGTTGTGAATACTGTGCACTTCATACATGGACAGCACTCATCACATACAATCTATACAAGCTGTCTGAGCACTCTGACTGTGTCTCTCTGTCTCTGTGTCTCTCTCTCTCCTAACAAAGGTCATCCCATGTGGAGCTACAAAGTGTTATTTAATAATCCTTTTTGGGGAACACATTTTATTTCAAAACTGCTTCTCAAGATATAATCCACCACTTTCTCTGCTTAACAGGCTCCTCAGGTTTTGTTTTGTTTTTTGTATTTTTGTTTTGTCTCATGAGGATGAGCAAAGTAAAAGGTACATACTGATGGATGCAGCTGAAATCATCCTTTTTTTTTTTTTTTTAGTTATGAATACTTCAAAAACAGAGGCTATGTTACACTTATATAGAAAATTCCTTTGCTTTAGTACCTAACTATCTTCAAAATAGAACAGACACTTCAAATATAACTAACTCTGCAGAACTGGTTCTATAAGAAAACCATGTTTTCATTGGTTCTTCACAAAGAACACACTCGGAAACTTTTTTTTCTTACAGTACTGCCAATTATTTTAGACATATCTATCTGATTTCTTCTCCAGAGATGAGCCTTCTCAAGAGTGGATATAAATCGGATTGTAAACCTATGAAATCATATATTTCTGTCCAGATTGTCCTTAAGCCCTAAATACATTTTCCTGAAATGCCATTATTTTGTGGCCAATATAACATGAACAAAATATTCTCAAGATGAAATCATGATGACCTGGTCCAGGGGATCGTCGGCTACAGTAGGTAAAGTGGGACAGCATCAACTTGGTCTTATTTTTTTTTTCAAAAATCTAAAATGTTTTCAGCCATTCTCTACAGGGTGGCAAACAGTAAGGCATTAAACAATAAATAAAGAAGAGTAATAATGTATTCATGTATTGGAGATGAAAAGTTTCACGTGAGCACAATTGGTGGAGTCACACCTGCAGCTTTGTCAAACACATCAGCGCAGTGGTCCTCAACCTTCCTAATGCTATGAACTTTTTGTTCAGTTCCTTGTACCGTGGTGATCTCCAGCAAAGAAATTAGTTCTTTGCTACTTCATGAGTATAATTTGCCACTGTTATGAAGCGTAATGTAAGTATCTGATATGCAGGCTATTTGCCATGCAACCCTGTGAAAGGGCCATCTGACCCCAAAGGGATTGTCACCCACAAGTTGAGGACAGCAGCAGTAGAGTTTGCTCATGCATCTTCCAGCCCATCAGTTCAATGGTGTTTCTTACATGTTGTATGAATAGTATTTCATCCCATGAGGTCTAATTGTTTTAGTGATCTCATGCTATCAAGATGTCCACAGGCACATAGTTCAAGAGCATGGAAGTGGGAATGCAGACTCTTCCACTGAGTTAGTCAGCACACAAGACATGAAAGAAAATGGTCCGACCTGGCTTTTTTGATACCTGGGTGTAAAAATAACTGTATTTTGGCTCCTGCTTTAAGATATGCACTGTATCTTACAGAACAGCAATGCAGAGTTGTAGGATTTTCCACCAGCTTTAACACAGGTACATCTTCAATCGTTTTCATTTTCTGCCAGTCTGAAGTCCTGAGTAATGGGATATATCTTAAGGCTAAAGAATTCTGTGGGCCTCAGTCCATTGCTTCCTTCTTGCATTTAAAGTACACATGTTAGCTGGTAGATCTTTAGACCAAAATTCAAAGCAAAACCATTTTTATACCGATTCTTATACCCAGTTTCGAACATCACATGAGCTGCTCTGTTTGTCCAAAGAAGTATCCCTGGCTGCCATGCTAATGGACAGTGAGCACAGCCTGTGAGACTAACAAAGACATGTGATTATAGAAACTCTGTCCTCATTCTCTCCACAGCTGAAATAATTTAGCCCAAGAACAGTAGAAGACAACGAATGAAAACAAGAAGTATCTCTTCTGAACAGAAAGATTAATGAGGAGGATTGAACCATGTATCTAGTTCTACATGGGAATCTCACCCAAAAATGTTTGCAATTTATTGAGATCTTAGGAATTGGGCTCTTCTAACTTCAATCCCTTGAGTCTGGGAGACCTGAGGACCCAGTGAGGCAGACACTGGCTGCAGTTGACATTAAGGATGAGATCATGCTGAGGTATTGAATAACATCAGTAACTCTTTTCTAGAAATATTCCTTTATAGATAAGAATCATCAAAGTGGAAGAAGGCAAACAATTTCGTAAAATAAGTTGCAGTGATTTGCATAAGTATTAGACAAAGATATTGACCCGAGTCAACTCATGCCATGCATGAAACAGTGGCAAAACTAGACCTCAGTTGTATGGGTAACACCTTCCCCATCACAAGAACAAAGCACAACACACTTACACAGAGAAGATATAATGTCAGGCACCAGGTACATTCTAATTTCAGATAGATATATTTAATACTTAAATACGTACAAATTATTTTGAGATATCTTGTTAATGTTATCTGAAATTCCGATTTTATGTAGGTCTCGAGTTTTAAATTGTGAAATTGATGGGCTTAGGATATTTTATTGAAATTTTCTCCTAAGACAAGTCTTATTTTTTTTCCAACCAATCTCATGGGATTTTATCATTTTGATTAATATAATGGGGACAGGTTCTATATTACTTGAAGAAAATTCATTAGTTTTGAGTAGGACAATACCCTTCCTGGTAACAGAGGTGCAGGCAGTGGGAACTGGAGAAAGATGGGTTAAAAATACATTGCTTTGAAATGATAAGGCTTTGATGGAAATAAAAGGCAGTTCATGGAGTAGCTATTGTATTGTGAAAAGTTTCTATAATAAAATGAGATAAGATGGTGTTTGGAAAGTTTACTCTTTGTTAAGCAATTCTCCTTTGGTGTTCATCAACAGGCTCTTTTTGGTGGGAGTGTTTGTGCGATGTTCAAATTGGTTTCATTAAGTTTTGACATCCTGGTAGAACTGACCAGCTGATTGTCTGGTTTAATTTAGGTTATATCAAAGTAGAGCATAAAAGCAAAGATGTTCATAGCCTTAGGAATATCGTGCCAATGTCCAAAAATGCTTCCACATTCTGCCAGTAAGGTTGGAAAACAGCAACTTAGCATTCACTGAAAGTATGGAATGGTCTATAAAATCAAAACATATCTCATTGTAAAGATTGTTCAAAAATACAAAAAGTGTCAATTTCTAAATATAGGAAGGATCTTGTTTGGGGTGTCTTACATCTAGTTCTGCATCAGGGATTCCCATTAAGTTTCTGACATACAGGCGTATGTCTCACTGCCCCTAATTATAACCGCAAAATGAGCTATGGCTAACAATGCCATTTAGCTCCCATTAGCATTTCTATCATTGCAGTCGAGTTTAGAATTGTGCTTTAGTGAGAACCCTTCAAGTTTCAAAGCAGGTTATGAATTAAGAAATGGACAACAGTGAATTATTTTTAAAGCAAATAGCATAAATCAACTCACATCTGTGGCTTAATCAGAATGAGAATTTATGATTATTAAGAAACTAATCAAGAGAGAGGAACCTGACTAAAATGCTCAATCCCCATCCCGAAAGGCAAAGAGGATGGACATCAGAAGAAGAAGAAAACAGGAAACAACCTAGGAACCTGCCACAGAGGGCCTCTGAAAGGCTCTGCCTTGCAGACTATCAAAGCAGATGCTGAGACTTATGGCCAACTGTTGGGCAGAGTGCATGAAATCTTCTGTAAGAAGTGGGAAATAGTAAGAGCTGGAGAGGACAGGAACTCCACAAGGAGAGCAACAGAACCAGAAAATTTGAACACAGGGGTCTTTCCAGAGACTCATACTCCAACCAAGTACCATGCATGGAGATAACCTAGAACCCCTGCACAGAAGCAGCCAATGGCAGTTTAGTGTCCACATGGGTTCCATAGTAATGGGAAGAGGGACTGCCTCTAACATAATCTGATTGGCATGCTCTTTGATTACCTCCCCCTAAGGGCGGAGCAGCCTTACCAGGCCACAGAGGAAGACAATGCAGCCACTCCTGATGAGATCTGATAGACTAAGATCAGAAGGAAGAAGAGGAGGACCTCCCCTATCAGTGGACTTGGGAAGGGGCATGCATGAAGAAGGTGGAGGGAAGATGGGACCAAGAGGGGAGGAGGGGGGGCTTATTGGGGGATACAACGTGAATAAAGTGTAATTAATAAAACAAAATAACAAAAGATAACAAAAAAAAGGAATAACACACAGAGGACCAGTGTAAAAACAGGAGAAGGAGCATGTATAGGGATGGGGATGGAGGGATTTAGAGTAAAGAGAGCGGGATAGGGAGCATCACCTTTAAGTTCATACACATACACACACACACACACACACACACACACACAGAGACAGACACACACAAGCACACATTTCAAGATAAAGAAAATTTCTTTTAAATTATAATATGAAAAGATTAATAGAAGTGATGTCCATCTCTCCAGCATTTGTTAATTGGTTTGCAAGAAAATAACATTAAGTTTAGGAACATACTTTTCATAATATATTTATTTTAAGTAATCAAAGGAATAATGTTTAATTGCGTTAACTATATATATGTATACAGTATATATGTGTATATCTATTTCTATCTATCTCTATCTCTATCTATCTATCTATCTATCTATCTATCTATCTATCTATCTATCTATCTATCTATCTGTCTATCTCAATCATCACCATAAGCTTTTTTGTAACACCTTTCAGGCTTTTATTTTTCTTCTCTGTACTGGTCAACTCTGAGTGCACATTCTGAGATTAAATCATGAAGCAATTATCACATATCTATTGTTTCCATTTAACTGATATTATAAATGTTTTTCTCTTTGTAAATGGAGGAAATTTTGACAGTCTACATTTTTGTCTACTCTTGTTTGAAAAGCTGTGTTTGATTGTTGAGTAGCAAAGTACTACCTTCATTTGATAATTAAATTTTCCACTGTTATAAGATCATTATAGTCTTTTATAATAGGCAAAATAAAATCCTAGCTTTACTTGTGTTTGAAATTGAATCCTAGCCTATTATAGATCAGGTACATAAGAACTGTCTGAGTTTGAGTTGGGAAGCTGTGGTTATTCTTTATCTGGCTTGTGTTTTTGAGGGTTATCTGCAGTTTATTATCCCTATCTGGGGACTTCAGGGAGAAGGGGATTGGTTTCAATGGAGATGTACTGTGTATAGTAACTTCTAACTTAATTGGTCAAAGGTCTGGCTGAATTCAGAAAAAAACGTTATAATTTGTAGATTTTTAATGAAATGAATATTGCAATAGAAAAATAAAATGCTCCGTGATAAGAAAGACAGTATTCACTGCATCTCTACAGTCTCCCATCAGCAACCTTGGGTTGGAGTGAAGGAATATATTCAAAATCAAACTGCAACCCAGTGTGAATGTGCCAAGGGAATAAATGAATCGGCTCATTTCAATGTACCCTCCACTATATGGGCTTACAGGGCCTGAAGCACCAACCAAACAGCATGCATAGACTGGACTTAAGCCCCTGCACAGACATAAGTAATGGGAAGTCTGGTCTTCATAAGGGTCTCCTAGTAAGTAGAGCAGGAGTTGTCTCTGACATGGATCTGTTGCTGATTTTGCATCACTTTCTCCTCTCTGGGGAAAGTCTGCCTTGGCTTTGGTCTCAGTGGAAGCGGATGTGCTTAGTTCTGATGCGACTTGAAGTGCCTGGGTGGATTGATTCTGGAGCAGGGAGGGAGTTTTCTAGAGTAGGTTAATTAAGCTTGAAAGACCATGTTTAAATGTAGGTGGTGACAGTCCATAGGATAGGTTCCCAGACTGACTATAAAGAAAAAGCAAGTTTAAAGCAGACATTGATTTCTCTTGGCCTCACTTGGGTGAGGATAGATTCAAACATCAGCAGAAGAAATTCCAAGACATGGTATTACTGGTGGATGTAGCTTGGTCATCATTTGCTTCTATCTTCTGGGGCTATTGTGATCAAAGTGTTGAGTAGAAAGAAAAATGAAGTCAATTTATTGAGGAAGAGTATGAACAAGGTTCAAGTTACAGACAAAGGGTAAAAATGGCCTATATATCTTACCAAGCAAAAATAAATTATTTCCAGCACTTTGTAGCTGACACCATCTTTTACCACAAATTCACATCTGTATCAGTGTCTGGCCGTTCATATTTAGTTAAGCATGTATTAATGGACCTATTTTTTAAATTATCTTGCAGTATGCCATTGCCCTATTCTTCGGTTTAAATGTTATTGTTGTGATTATTGTAGCTTTATTTCATACCCTAAAATTGGACCTATAGATTGAGTGAATTTTCTTTTTCCTAATCCAAAGCAGTACCACTTTCAGTTCTTTGAATTTCTATTTAACTTTTTATACACAAACCGTTGTTGATATTTTAGATGTTTTGTAATAAATATAGAGAGAAATTTGAAGAAAATTGACACCTTTGCAATTATAAATAAGATATAGCATTATATTAATTTGATACCTAATTTATCCCAGAAATATTTTACACTTATCATATAACATGTGTAATATTCATTTGCATGTATTTTATAATTTTGTGTAGCTTTATATTTATATTGATAAATATCAATGTATATGGATCCAATTAATTTACATCTAATAATATTGCATCCAAATATTCTACAATATATTAAATTATAGTTAAATAGAATTTCCATGCTCATAAATTTATGGAATTAATAATAAGAAAATGATCAGCTTACTGAAGGCAACTGAAATATTCGGCACAATCTCAAACAAAAGCCTCATGTGGTATTCTTCACAAAAATACATTTTTTAATTCATATAGAGCTACAAAGGATCTTGGATAGCCCAAGCGATTCTGAAGAAAAGGTACAATGCTAGAGAAGTTACCATCACAGATATCAAAATACATTACAGAACTATAATAATAAAAACATCATGGCACTGGCAGCACAGGACAGGAGACACAAACCTGTGTATGTACATATAGCCTTATACGACAACAATGCAAACATACACCCTGAAGAAAAAAACAGCATTAGCAACAAATGGTGCTAGAATAAAAGTTAGTCTGCTGTTTTTCAACCCACACAAAAATCAACTCTAAATGGACCAGCAGACCTCAATGTGAAACCTGAAACTTGTAGAAGAAAACAAAATATCCTTGGTATTTCCGTACAATTTTTATGAGCTTAATATTGATATCTTAAAAGTACTTTAATGATTTTATTATACCCAGATTATGGTTGCCTTACTTCGCTCACATACCTATTGCACACATCAGTTATTGGTTCTGTGCGTTGTGTCTTGGGTCCATATATATATATATACATATACATATATATATATATATATATATATTTATATTTGTGCCCACCACTTTGATGCCATCATCTCTCTCATGTTGTTTTGTCTCCAGCTAAGCCTCAATTGTTTTTCATTTAGACTTTGTCAGTTTCGAGGTCATGACATTTATCTTTTGCTTTACTGATTACCCTACTAATTCTTCAAGATATTTAAAACTTTTAAATGACCTCCGATAATTCAATAATTCTGATAACTTTTCGTTTGTCTCTGTTGACTGACGTTTCTTCTTCACATGGATCTTTTGCGGTTTCTTGGTGAGTCTAATAACTATCATTGGGTATTTCTCATTTAAAATTTTTTAAGTTTTATTACAGCAAATTTCCATTGGGATTTACAAAGTGTCTAATTTTGTCTTTCTTTTAAGACATGGTCCATCTAGGATACCTCATGAAGCTTCTAAGTTATTTCATAAGGTTTTTCCACTTTCCCTGGTCAAGTTTACAGTTGGCCAACACAGTTTGAGATCCAGCGATTATTCATCTGTGGATTGCAACCGTTTGTGCTTCTCATTATCCAGAGACGCAGGATACTGAACTACAGGGCTCCCTGGCTTAGCTTTGCCCCTTAACTTCCAGCAAGTTACATTCCATTTCTCTGCTGTGGCTTCTGACTCTTCAGAGTAGTACGACATTTTCTCCTTGAATGTCTACATTTCTTTTGACAGACAAAGACTAGAAAATGACCTGCCACAAGGGCCACCTGGACAGACTTTGAGGTCACCCCTTATGTTACATCTTCCTTCAGAAAAGGCTTCTTACAAAAGTCCAGCTTCAGCCTAGCTGTTTTGTTTTTGCTTCGGATGTTTTCTGTTTTGGTTTGCTAGATCCTTGTGGCACAGAGGCAAATTTGGTGCTATTTACTGTATCACAGATAGTCATTATTGAATTTTTGATGTTCTATAAAAGGCACATGAATTACAGGTTTAGGCCTAAGTCATTGGTGATCTTCAAAGGCCATGCAACTTTAGAAAGAGGGGCCTAATGAAAGGAAGTTAGGCCCCAAAGGGCATGAGTTGGCGATAATAGTGACTGGCTGTTTTCTCCTTCACTTTACTTTCAGCTGCCATGAAGTGAGGGTTTTTTTAATTTTTATTTTTTTAATATTAGTTACAGTTTGTTAACTTTGTATCCCTGCTGTATTCCACTCCCTCTTTCCCTCCCAATCCCACACTCCCACCCTCATCTCCTCCCTGCCCCTTTCCAAGTCCACTGATAAGAGAGAACCTCCTCCCCTTCCATCTGATACTGGTTTATCAGGTGTCTTCAGGACTGGCTGCAAAAAAAAAAAAAAAAAAAAAAACAAAGGGGGGGGGGGTAGTTAATACGACCTGGAGAGGACAGGAGCTCCACAAGGACCAAATATATCTGGCACAGAGGTCTTTTATGAGACTGTTTCTCCAAACAAGGACCATGTATGGATGCAACCTAGAGCCCCTGCTCACATGTATCCCTTGGTAGCTCAGTATCCAAGTGGTACCCTAGTAAGGACATGAACTCGATGGCTGGCTCTTTGATCTCCCCCAATCCCGGGAGCAGCAGCCATGAAGTGAGCTTTGTTCTTGTTTCCACCACAGGCCCGACGCAACCAGAGTGAAGCTATTGTGTAATAAAACCTGGACCCAAAGAAAACATTTTCTCATTGGAACTTGATTCTCCCACACGTATTATCTGTCATGAAAAAAGATTGTATGTAATCTAAACAATATTTATTTTCAATAAAACATTAAAATAGGAAAGAAAGACACAATGCTATGATTCGGTTAATATATTTATTTATTGAAATAATACTCTTGGCATTTGCCAACTATATAAATATAGTTAAAATTCTCTGAGCACCAGTCTCCTTGTAGAGAAATGGCAGATAACAATATTACCTGATAGGATTTATGTGTATTAAATAACATATAAAGTGGTTTGTACAGTATTTGGGATTTAATGTCAACTCAATGTAACTTTACTGACATTAACTTTAACAATTGATTGATATGTAATGAAGCTCAGTATGAAAATCTCATGTAAGCAAGATTGAGGCTATAAACTAACAGTCACAACAGCTTGAATTAGTATAGTTTTAATTATAAAATACTCTGGCATGGTTCAAGGCCAATAAAAACATTTGTGGGATAGTCATGTGAAGCAAGGCAATAGGAAGAGATTCTTAGTTTAGAAATGCTGCTATTACCACAGAGTCGAAACAGATCTGGCAAAGACAGTGAAACATCAGATTGACAGAGAGAGTGAGATGTAAGTGTTGAAATATTTGCAGACTGTTCTTCTGGGATGATTTATCTATGTTTCTTTTTTTTGGTTTCTCTTCTTTTAAATTTTTATTCTAATTCTAGTCAATATATCCCTTCATAAAGACCAGTACTAAAATTAGACCACGTCCAGTCAGTGCCCTACAGAAATATTGGTTCATTTACAAGGATGGACCACAAAGAGTTGTGGCTCAGTTTCTTGCTGGTGACTGTCCTGTTGGTGTCTAAGAGGTGAGGATATGGTTGCATGGCATGGGGGTTACTTCAAGGAGAGAAAACTTGAACTTCTTGCAAGTTGTTAATTGATGGGAAAAGACAGGATGCGTGGAGGCTGTGGTGACTTTTGTGGACTCAATGGAACACTGATTTGGTAGATACAAAACCACAGCACTCATAAGTGTGACCAAATTAGACGCCATCTGCTTTAGAGTTTTCTGAGGGCTGGCCATGGGTGGCCTGTTATCTAATCATGCTTGGCATGGTAATTCATTTATTCCAACAGCTACTTCAGAAACTAGTTGCTATCATTCTTTCTCAATTTACATATAGGTAAATAGAAACAGAAAACAAATTAATGTTTTAAAATCATGTGTATATATACACACACACACACATGTATGGATTAATCCTCCCGTCTATCCATTTTGATATTTGACAATTGTCTTTCATACTACCTCTTGCTGGTCTCACACTGACATTGTATCCTAGGATACCCATGGACTCCTGGCCTTTTGGCTTCCTCTGACTGAGTGCTGGCATTACAACATAATGGCAAATTTACACAGAAAATTCATAAACTAAGTACTCGCCTCCAGGTCTGCTGGTCATA
>REGO01000127.1:3943320-3956806 GCA_010120015.1 Rhombomys opimus
AACTTTTCATTGTAAAGTTTTTCATTTCCTTCACTAGGCTATTTTATTTTGTTAACGCTGTTGTGGATATGATTGTTTTACTGAATATTTTCTCAGTGTGTTTGTTATTGGTGAATAAGGAAGTGACTGATTATTGTGTGCTGACTTTATTTCCTACCTCTTTGTGAGGAGTGTTTATCTCTTGGGATAGCAGCATCCTGTCTCTACCTGTCATCACTGCATTTCTCATGGCTTGGCTTCTCCAAAAGATTGATGTTTCCAGTGCAATTTAGACTTCATCCTCATGCCTTATTCAGTCACTTCTTGGGTCTATTCTCCAGATGAACTCTTCCTAGTGCACAATACCTGGTATTAATGCTTCACAGAACCTTTGTGTAAGGTTTCTTGATGCCCTCCTGCTTGAGTAACTCATACGTACAAAGCCAGTGCCATGTAATGATGCTGTGTGATGGTTAACTTTAATGTCAGCTTGACATACATTAGAATAATCATGAGTAAAGAAACATTTTTTTTTAATTTTTAACCTTTATTAGTTACACTTTATTCACTTTGGATCCCCCCATAAACCCCTTCCTTCTCCCCTTCTAATCCCACCTTCCCTCCCCCTCCTTCACGAATGCCCCTCCCCAAGTCCACTGATAGGGGAGGTCTCCCTCTCCTTCCTTCTGACCTGAGTCTATCAGATCACATCAGGAGTAACTGCATTCCCATAGGCTACATCTGTGCAGGGGTTCTAGGTTGTCTCCAGGCATGGTACTTGGTTGGCATATGAGTCTCTGGAAAGACCCCTGTGTTCAAATTTTCTGGTTCTGTTGTTCTCCTTGTGGAGTTCCTGTCCTCTCCAGCTCTTACTATTTTCCACTTCTTACATAAGATTCCATGCACTCTGCCCAAGAGTTGCCCATAAGTCTCAGCGTCTGCTTTGATAGTCTGCAGGGCAGAGGCTTTCAGAGGCCCCCTCTGTCAGGCTCCTGACTTGTTTCCTGTTTTCTTCTTCTTCTGATGTTCATCCTCTTTGCCTTTCGGGATGAAGATTGAGGTGAAGAATTGATCTGATTGCTTTCTTTGATGAAGGAGTACACCACTCACACCCCCTCATGTTGGCACCTTTTGTAAGTTACCTATGTAAAAATATGGTAGAAGAAAGTTTGCGCTTTGGTCCTTGGCCTTTTCTCTTGTTCCTATGTTAACTTACTCCAATGATGCTGCCATAAATACCTTCACTGATAACAGAACCAGTGCTTCTAAACTCTCATTGTTGAGAAAGCACCAGTAGCTCCACAGAGCCTTCTAGATTTTGGGTACCAGATTGGGATAACTGAAGATTCCATCTTAATGCCCAATCAACTATGGGATTCTCAGCCTCTCAGGTTGAGACTACCATTGTTACTACTTTACCACAAGCTGATTTAATAATTTCTTTTAATATATACACCACACACACACGCACACACACTCATCCTATTATTTCTGTTCCTCCAAAGAAGTATGCCAAATTCTGTGGCTAGCTGGAGATGGAAATGTAGCTTTGCAACTTTAGACCAAAATTGCAGTGGCCTTTGAGTGTTTTGTTTTTGTTTTTATTTGTTTGTTTCTGCATTATTTATTTATTTTTTATTTACTTATTAGACTGGCTTTTGAAAATACATTTTTAGGTAGTTGTTTTGGAATAAGGAATTATTAAGTCTGGCATTGCTATTTTCACTGTAGCCTCTCTTATTTTGAGTATTCTTGTATTTTTATACGTTGAAGCCCTTACAGGGAAGAAAGAAGTCTTACTCAGGACACTGTTCCTGTTGTCCCATTGAAGAACAAGATGTTTTGCTTTAAAGGGGATAATATCTTCAGCAATTACAGAAGCACTTTCTGTGCCTCTGTTGTCTTCAAATTTAATCTCAGTTATTTCTTCATCAAATTGCACAGTATTCTTATCTTCCTATTGCATTTACTGTTCTTTCTGTCTTCGTCTCCCTTTCTCTCTCTCTGTCTCTGTCTCTCTCTCTTTCTCTGAAGACCTTGATAAAAAACAGCAGTAATCATGACACAGTCTGCATCCTACAGTCTCTTAAAATTTCCTGGAGCAAATAAATTAGTCCATTATTTTTGTTAAATGTAGTCTCACTCAGATCTTAAGGACCTGGACACAATGAAAACAGTTATCTTTCATTAAACTTCAGAATGGTTTCCATCCCATTTCCTGATGATTTTGTTCCCTTGTGAAACTTCCTAAGCATAGCCTACACTTTCTAGTCTCTATCAGATTTCTGGTCTTCCAACCTATTATAATGGTGTATTATAGCCAGATGTGGTGGCACACATGTGTAATGCCTGCACTTTGGGAGGCAGAAGCAAGAAGGCCTTATGAATCTAAGGCCAGCCTGGTCTATAAAGCAAATCCAGGACAGCCAGGCTACACAGAGAAACCACATCTTCAAAACAAAACAAAACAAAAGAATGGTGTTCAATCAATGTGTTGTTCTCTGAGGACCTAGGGAAGATTATTTCTCTTGTTCTCAGTATTCCTTACCTGTCTGTAGGTTTTTGGGGTGGGATCGAGACCATGTGATCTTTACCTCATACGCTTTCGTCTTTCAATTTATCTATAAATTATAATAGACTTTATAAAGAGAGACATATAAGGTAAATAAATAATTAAAACTCATGTTATTTTGAGATCTGCTAGTGGTAAAATTCTGTAAGAATAACAAAATAAAGTCCATGAGAGTGGAGAAGAGGTCAGAATAACAAGAGAAAGCCTTCACGGTGGTAATAAGGTCCTTGAAATATTTGAGCAAGTTATTCAAGATGTGAGAAGAAACGCAGCATATAAAATGCCAGTCAAGGAGAAGATGAGTTACAGTTTGAGTCTAGGAGAAGACCCCTCGAATTGCCAGGTTTTAAACACTATCAGTGGATGCCTGAGATAAATTTAACTTATTGGATATGGAATTGTACCAAGAATTCCTGTGAGACCTTCCCTGAAGTATATCATCCTGCCTCTATGTGCCAATGAGAGGGTACAGGGTCCTCACCACTGCAGTTTGTAATAGGTGCATCTTAATAGCCACCTTTTAAGAAAGGTCCAATGATTATGTAGAATTTTTCATACAATGGTGATGTAAGAACTTCTAAAACACTATAAATATTAGTCTTATTATCAAAGGCCTGAAGAAAGTATAGATACATGTCCAATTATACATTTGGAAAATGATATTGGTAAGTTCTAAAATATCTTCTGCATGGGATCATCTCATTTGCCAATTTTAGCAAAATATTTTCACAACAGAGCCTGGGAATTTGAAGAAATTACATCAAATACTATTAAAATACAGTGTTGCTCACCTGGATACATAGGGGCTGTTGTAGGAAAAGATCAAGTAAATTTCCCTCATGTTTCATGTGATTAATGTGAAACAATGTTTCCATGTTCCTTAGACGGTAAGTGTGTCATATTAAAGGACTTGAAGGAGAAGACTATATAGAGCTATTTTTTTTTCTGTTTCAATCCTGACCATCCCCCTTTCCTTCTCTCTCCTACATATGGTGACTCTATAATCTCAAGGTTTTGAAATTTATCACTGAAGTTTTTATCAGTATTGTCTCTGATTGACTGTAGAGGGTCACATAATACTAACTTGTTAGTTTCTAAAAACAAAGTAATGTTGCGGTGACATCCTCAAGTCCAAGTGGCACTGTAGCAATGGAAAGCGTTTCTTTTTAGCCCACTGTTATCCTAGCTCATTATCCCTTAAATGTGCTGAGATCAAGAAGAAAGGTGGAGGCGTTCATTAGCATTTGGTGAGACACGCTTAGGATTCAGTCTGCACTGTTGTTAGTTCTGAGAGCCCAACTCATGACTTAGCAAGGTACCGTAGCAAAAGGCTGAGGAAAGGGAGAATTGTAGGGCAGCATTAGTTACTTAATAGACTTACCTGCTGATAAAGGGGCCACGGAGCACAAGTTCTCTTATGTGTTAGCATGAAGAAAGTCAAAGGAAAGGCAACTGCACAGTGAAGCCGCTTTTAAAATCTTTAACACGGCTGGGATACAGAATTAATAAAATGTAACTGATAAAAATAAAAAAAAAGATCTATTTTAGGAAAATAAAAAAAATTAAATTAAATTAAATTAAATTTTAATTAAAAAAAGTTGACTTTTTATCCTTTTCAAAATTATTTTGAAAAAAATCAATACTCACTTATATCCTATTTTCTCTTTCTAAATGTTGTGCGGAGGCATATGAATATTATGCTAGCAATCCCCATATTTCAAAAAGAAAAATTAAATATTGTAGGAGTTAATTTATAGTGGTAAATGAACTTCTTTACAATCTAGCTACTGCAGACTTCCATTGTCCCCAAATTGTTCCTTATACTCCTGTGAAGCTAGTTCATGTTTACACCATGGGCATTTGACAAGCTTCTGTTGCAGCATCTTCACCTCTCGTAGAACTGTGAAATAACAGGAATCTCACAGTGTGGAGCTTCTCAACCTGACCCTTGTGGAGCAATGTTTTTGAAGTCCATCAGTCTGTAATGTACAGCAACACTTTGTCCTTTCACATTGACGAATCACTCTCTTCTGTGAAAGTACAACAGTCTGATAGCCTGTCACCAGTTACTGCACAGTTGAATTATTCCCCAAATCTTAGCTTCATAAATACGTTTTCTGTGAGTATTTTTACACAAGACTTTGTGTATACGTATGCTTACATTTTTCTTGGATTGGTACATGAATGTAAGGGTCCTGAATTTCTATAACAAAATGTTTACCTATATGCACATGAAAAAATATATTAGTATTACTTAGATATTCTACTATTAAAATAGTAAGTGATATATATATATATAAAATTTGTTTCCTTAATACTAAAATAATCTGCTGGTGTAATTGCATTTTTCAGTGTTTAATTGATAGCATTCTGAATGCTCCCCCTTTTGCTGCTTGCAATGTTATAGTTGTTACTTTTCTCAAGACTTTATGTGTGTGTTAACAAATAATGGAATAAAGAATGCCGTGTCTTCATAATCGCTGTTCTGTATTTCATATTATGTCTACAGCAGCGCTGAAGATAAACTGTTGAGCAAAAGTGACAACAGGGTGCCTGGGGAGACATCTCCGTGGTTAAAGTATTTTTAGAGCGAGTGTGAGGACTAGGGCTTGGATCCCGGGAAATAGGTGAAGGCTGTGTAGTGTGACAGCCAGCTGGGTTCTCAGCACACAGGAGGAGAAAGCTAGGAACCTCTGGAGCAAGATGGCTAACCAGTCCAACCAAAATAATGAGTTCTTGTTCATTAAGAAGAGCCTGCCTCAATAGGTGAGGTGGAGGAAAATAGCTACTGTCAACCTCTAGGCTCTCTATGTGCACACACATACACACACACACAAACACACACACACAGAGGTGGGATAAATGTGATAAAGGACCAATTTCTGTACTCTTAATTTATGCAATCCTTATATAATATTTACCTGCACCTGTTTAGTTTTGCTTCGGCTGGCTATTCATATGTCAGTTTCTTAACACAAACCTTAAGATTTGGACTTGAAAAGGACTTAGGAGAAAGTATCTGATAATGGCAAAACACGGTCACAATAAATACATACATGCTGACATGTACTACAATTTTCATCTACTTCTTACATTGGTTAAGCCTATATATCTATAGAAATAGTTGATCTAAGGATTTTTTGTATTTTGTGCTATTGCATTTTTTGATGTATAATTTTATTTTATTTTTTTATTAATTACACTTTATTCACTTTGTATCCCCCCATTAGCCCCTCCCTCCTCCCCTCCTGGTCTTACCCTCCCTCCCCCTTCTTCAGTCCCCAAGTCCACAGATAGGGGAGGTCCTCCTCTCCTAGCTTCTGATCTTAGTCTATTAGATCACATCAGGAGTGGCTGCATTGTCATCTTCTGTGGCCTGGTAAGGCTGCTCCCCACTCAGGGGGAGGTGATCAAAGAACAGGCCATCAGTTCATGTCAGAGAGAGTACCTCTTCCCATTACTATGTAACCCACTTGGACACTGAACTGCCATGGGCTACATCTGTGCAGGGGTTCTAGGTTGTCTCCATGCCTGGTACTTGGTTGGAGTATGAGTCTCTGGGAAGACCCCTGTGTTCAAATTTTCTGGTTCTGTTGCTCTCCTTGTGGAGTTCCTGTCCTCTCCAGCTCTTACTATTTCCCACTTCTTAACATAAGATTCCATGCACTCTGCCCAACAGTTGGCCATAAGTCTCAGCGTCTGCTTTGAAAGTCTGCAGTGCAGAGCCTTTCAGAGGCCCTCTGTGGCAGGTTCCTATGTTGTTTCCTGTTTTCTTCTTCTTCTGATGTCCATCCTCTTTGCCTTTCAGGATGGGGATTGAGCGTTTTAGTCAGGGTCCTCTCTCTTGATTAGTTTCTTTAGATGTACAGATTTTAGTAGGTTTATCCTATTGCATTTTTTTAAACAACCATACCACTCAATGGCTCACGTGTTGTCAAATTTCTAATTGGAAATGTTCTAAAATCTCAATTTCAAAAGTAGTGATTAAAACTAGAAATAAACTGCTTTTCTTGTATTGTCATAAAAACAAGAAAAAAAAAGATTTGGACTTGACACTTTGCATTTTTGTACTAACAAGTGAACTCCCCGTTTTCTTTAGAAGCCATCCTGGTATTGTCTTTTATATTGTTCTCATCCAATTTCTTATTTCAGTTTCCATGTGTTCTCATTTACTAGTGGATCATTTAGGAATATGCTGCTCAGTTTCTAAATATTTGTGGATTATTCATATCTCCTATTTATTCCTTATTTTATTTCAGAATTTAAAAAAATCTCTATATTTATATTTACTGAAGTTTGCTTTAGGGCTTGGTGTATCACCCACCAGTGAATGTAATTCACATGTTCTTTGTGTAAGTCTTTTGTACAACAGGAGGTCAGAAATGTTCTCCATTTACTCAATGATTTTCTATCTACATGTCCTATCAGTATTGACAGCGATTTTAGTTTCATCCTGTATTGTTTAAAATCTTTCTCTTTCAGTTATATATCATTTCCTAATGTAGTTGGGGGTAATGCTTTTACATGTGTGTTCATTCACAACTTTCATGACTTCTTGGAAAGCAATCATTTTTCTGTTATGAAATGTATATCTCTACTTGATATTTATTGTTGTGAAGTATACCTTGCTCTCAGCATAGATTAATGCAGCACTATATTTACTCTATTTATCTTTTACCAATTATTTGTTTATCCTTCATTTCTTCAATGGTTTGGTGTCTATGAACCCACAACATAGCCATGTAAAAAAGAAGGAAGGAAGGAAGGAAGGAAGGAAGGAAGGAAGGAAGGAAGGAAGGAAGGAAGGAAGGAAGGAAGGGGAAAAGGTAGAGAAACCCCTGGCCTTCAAACTAAATGCAATCTATCAACCTCTGGCTTATAGTTTGTTTTATTTACATAGTTTTAAATCAAAAGCATTTTTCATAGAATATATTCTAATATTTTTTTCACCCACCTATGCTTTCCCCAGATCCTTCCCACCTCCCTCCCTGCCTACTCACAACTTCATATTCTTCTCTCTCCTAACAAATCAAAACAAACAAAACAAACACACCCAAATCCCTAATCCAGAAGCAATCTCTAATGGATAGCTGCTTGCAAATGAAAACTTAGTTGTCTTCAAGAGGTAAACTGGAGAAACAAACTGCTCTTAAGGGTAAGCCGTATACCCAACAGTAGATGGCCAACACAAAGCAAACCGAAGGCATCTTTGG
The DNA here is from genome assembly GCA_010120015.1 of Rhombomys opimus. Taxonomy (NCBI): domain Eukaryota; kingdom Metazoa; phylum Chordata; class Mammalia; order Rodentia; family Muridae; genus Rhombomys; species Rhombomys opimus. The sequence goes on from REGO01000127.1 coordinate 3,951,085, forward strand.
AGGTTTTTTAAATCTCATAATGTTAAATCGAGGTCTTGTTTTTAACATTACAGGACCTTTGCATATATTTTCGCTTCATGTTTGGGTTTTTATGGAATTCAAGTGTACGCTAATGTGTCTCTCTATCTATATGTGTTTTTGTGCTTTATTGTTGGGTTTTGTATTTTGTTTTGTTTTGTTGTTTTTTATTTATTCTTTTTATTTTAATTCTTTATTAATTACACTTAATTCACTTTGTATCCCCCCCTGTGGTTCCCTCCCTCCTCCTATTCCAATCCTTCCCTTCCTCCACCCTCTGCATGCATGCCCCTCCCCAAGTCCACTGATAGAGGAGTTCTCCTTTTCCTTCCTTCTGATCCTAGTCATTTAGGTCTCATCAGAAGTGGCTGCATTGTCTTCTTCTGTGGCCTGGTAAGGCTGCTCCCCCTCAGGGGGAGGTAATTAAAGAGCAGGCCAATCAGTTCATGTCAGAGACAGTCCCTGTTCCTATTACAATGGAACCCACTTGAATAATGAACTACCATGGGCTACATCTGTGCAGGGGTCTTAGGTTATCTCCATGCATGGTCCTTGGTTGGAGTATCAGTTTCAGGAAAGACCCCTGTGCTCAGATTTTTTCGTTCTGTTGCTCTCCTTGTGGAGTTCCTGTTCTCTCCAGATCTTACTCTTTCCCTCTTCTTTCATAAGATTCCCTGCACTCTGCCCAAAAGTTACCCATAAGTCTCAGCATCTGCATTGATAGTCTGCAGGGCAGAGCCTTTCAGAGGACCTCTGTGTCAGGCTCCTGACTTGTTCCCTCTTTTCTTCTTCGGATTGTCATATTCTAATTTGTTTGGTTTTTATCTTATTTTATTATCATATCTTAGATGTCTGTTAGTTTTCCCACAAGAAAAAGAAAGGATATGGGTCAGGATGTTGAGGGGATATGGGATAAAATTTGGAGGAGAAAGGGGGATTGAAATTATGATATTGTATTGAAAAGATCCACTTTCAATAAGGGAAAATAAATTAACAACAACAAAAAAATCCAACATAAAAATAAAACTCAAAACATAAGCCAAGTAAGACAAAATATGTCAAGACAAAACAAAATAAAAAAGTGAAACATACACGAGCGCATGCGCACACACACGTACACACACACACACACACACACACACACACGTGTGCGTGTGCACTCACTCACTGATTTTGGCTCTGTTGGACAACTACCCCTGGGTATTGAACTTGCCCTGGAGTGTGGCTGATAGACCTGTGTCACTCCACTGGAGAAAATTGTTTTCCCCTCTGCTGGTGAGCACCAATCCCAAATAGCTTCTTGGTTAGGTGTAGGACTTCATATCCACTATCTCTCCAAATGTTAGGACCACCTTCTTCTTGACCCTGTACAGGACTTGAGTGTGCTACCCCAGTCTCTGTGAGTTCCTAAGTGCCTCGGTCCTGCTCTTTCTGGAGAACACGGTTTCCCATGTTTATATTTCAAACCCAATTATCTTATTACACTTTTATATTTGTCTGTGTCTCCTTTTTTCATTTTATTGTCTTCTTTTGCGTTTTCCTCCTTGTTTTACAGTTTATTTCTGGGGCTGCAGCTCCAGACATTGCCTCACTTGTCTTCACTTGCCACAGTGGTTCAGAAGAGCACGGGCCTCGTTCCCTGTGGCAGCTTGCTGCAGTACATCTGTTTCCTCTCTTCTTCATGCTGTCTGTCATCGCTGTGACATCCAAATATGATACAAACCGCTGTGAACACTCTAAAATCAGCTCTTAGAGCCCTGGGTGCTTAAAGATATTTATGAGAAAGGTGAACAGTCTTATTTGTACGTTGTATTGAGGTACTGCCATTATTTCTTTTAGCTTTGCAATGTTCTGGTACTTCATGTGGGCTTGCCTGTTATTAATGACTTCCCCACTCCTATGCTTAATCCTATGTAATGTGTTTCCACTGTTTTGAAATTTGAGAGTCATCCAGGTATAAGCTTCCAAACTAAGTTTTCTCCTTTAGTAAACTGACAGTGCCATTCTACTGTTTTCTGTTCTGTGGCTCTGGATGTGAGGCTGCCTGATAATTTCTCAGCAGGTGACTCACTCATTTTATGCCTTTTCTCTTTGTCTTAGGTTTTTAAAGGTTGGTTTATTGTGTTTTTGTATTAGTCTGAATAGACTTTCCTTGAGGTTCTTGGATCTGTAAACCAAGGACTATTTTGAAATAAAATTGGAAGGCTTTTATTGCTGTTTCAGTTTATTGGGGAGAAAAAAATCACATGAAAATTAAGAACAGCCTGAAATTAGAGCTTATGCTATGAAGAAGCAGGCAAACAATTAAAAATAGACACTTGGGAAGCCCTGTTATTTGAAGAAATCTGTAGAATGAGGTGATTACATCAACCCTACACACAAAAAAGGGGATTTGGTAAGTGACAGGAAACAGTGAAATGAAGAATTCATGAATTCAGTACCATCATAGCACATGAGAAAACAAAATCGAAGTGAAATTACCTAAATTGCCAAAAAATACAATTTTGCATGGACAGAAACAGAATTCTTCTTTTTGCAAAGGCCCTGGAAGTGTTTAGCATAGTAATGGGAAAAATGTCTTTACCAAGTTGATTTTTCATGAAATTACAGAACCCTCTAGAGTTAAAACAAAAATTTTTGAATCTTCTGAAGATTAAAAAATATTCATCCCACAAACAGTTTGGGTTTTCTTTTCGTAAATAAAACTATTGTTAATATTTAAAATTTATTCACTTTGTATCCCAACTGTGGCCCCCTCCCTCTTCTCCTCCCTGTTCTATCCACCCTGCCCCTCCCCACCATGTCCCTCCCCTAGTCCACTGATAGAGGAGGTCCTCCTCCCCATACTATCTGACCCTAGCCAATCAGGTCTCATCAGGACTGTCTGGACTCTCTTTCTCTGTGCCCTGGTCAGTCCATCTCACCAGGGGGAGCTAAAGAAAGAGCAGGCAACCAAGTTCCTGCCCCTGATCCCCTGGATACTGAGCTGCCCATGGGTTACATCTGAGCAGGGGTCTAGATCTTCTCCGTGCTTGGTCTTTGGTTAATTCATCAGTCTCAGCAAAGACCCCTGGGCCCAGATTTTTTGCCTCTACTAGTCTTCTTGTGGACCTCCTGTCTCCTCCATGTCTTTCCTCTCCCCCTTCTTTCATAAGATTCCCTGCACTCTCCCCAAAGTGTGGCTGTGAGTCTCAGCATCTGCTTAGATACCCTGCTGGATAGAAACTTTCAGAAGTCTTCTGTGGATGGCTTCTGTCCTATTCCCTATCTTCTCCTACCTCTGATATCTATCCTGTTTGCCCTTCTGAGTGAGGTTTCAGCCTCTTCCCTAGCGTCCTCCTTGTTGTTTAACTTCTTTAGGAGCCTGTGTCTTTCTGATTTTGCTTTACCTCACTCAGGATGATCTTTTCTAGTTCCATCCATTTGCCTGCAAATTTCATGATTTCCTTGGGTAGCAGAACAATGCTTTCAAAAACATAGAAAAATAATTTCACCCAGAATTTCTATATTCCTGTATTCCATATTTCTGTATTTCTATATTCCTGTATTTGACAAACTATGAAGCAAGTGTAAAGATGATAAGAAGATGTGACCTGAGTGAACATTGAAATCATTGGGTTTCTGTATGCTCTATCTTCAGAAACAGCTAGCAGTTATAACTCAGCAGTTTGTAGACATAAGTTAAGAAACATTCACACAGTCTAAAAGATACGAGGTGTCAAAGCATGGCTGCAAGGAGAGTCAAAGCAGGGCACCTGTGTGTGGAACTGAGAGCAAGCCGTAAAAACCCGTGGATCCTCATGAAATTTGACAGGTTGCACCAATTTTAATGTCTGCTACAATATGACTGTTTGGAGAAGAAAATACTGCAAGGAGTTTGGAGAGAAAAGAAGTAGAGGAAAAAGAAACAAACACATATTACTCACAAGATAACTAAAACAAAAACGACATGGGTCAGAAGAAATAACAACGGCCGAGTTAAAAATTATTAATTCCTATTTATTTAGTGAAAAGCTTACGCGGTATGTGGTGTGTATGGGTTGCTACAAAGTCAGGACAAGGTCATACCAAAATTAGTAAGTCAACAGTCAGGAGTAGAAACACATCATTCATAAGTGTGCAAGAGAACAGGCAAGTTTCAAAAGTGTCTCACCCCTGAAAACTGTGCTGGGTCTGGTTGAGTTTTAAGGTAAACTATCATATAATATCCATTTTATGTTAAATTACTTGCATGGGTTATTGTTATGTATTTGGCAAAAATAAAAGTATATCAAGAAAGTACTCCATTTATACAGTGGAATCTGCTTATGAAACGAGGAAGCATGTAAACTGCCTTTAGTGTGATGCTTGTGCCATCAGTTAAGAGGTACCCAGATGGCAAGGTCAGCAAGGAATGTACTTTTAATCCTGGGTTTACATATTGACAGTGGATGCCTTCACGACGGAAATCTTGGCACTTGTCCTATGGACCTTGTTGTCCACTGTACTGTACAATACTGGCACCCCTGTCACCTTCACCTTTGGTTAATTGACCTTCCATCCTGATATCACTTTAGGAACCCAACACTGCACCCTCGTGGCCTGAAAGAGTAAATGCCCCTTTGGTGATTACCAAGGGCCATTCCTCTGTGGAACTCTGACTTTCAATGGAATAAGTGGCTGTAACAGAGCAGTATCCATTATTTCCTGTTGTAAATATTGAACAAATGCTCTCTGCTTATATTTTGTCGTTTAAGAAGTTGCAGTGGTTTGCAGCTGCTAATTTTGAGTGAGAAGTGCAAGAGAAGTCTGCTCACGATTGGACCATGTGAACTTCAGACAGGCTCTGCTGGAGCCCGATTTCCTAATCCTACCATACATGTTCAGTCTCTTCTAAACACCAGACCCGGACTTTATCAACTTTTCCTTTGTTTCTTCCATCTGCATAAACAGTATTTGGTCTAACAGCCAGCACAGTGAACCTGTTTCTGATTCTGTCTTGATCAAGTTGTTTTGCAGCAAGGAAACCAAAGCAGCTTTGCAATACTTCATTCAATATTTTAACACTTTAATTATAATGTATAAACAACAAATAGGAAAACGCTGTCCTCACCTAGAACTAAGCATTTTTGACATTTTATTCAAATCTAATTTTGTACAGTAAAACCATGACCTTCAGGCATCCTTTTGTGAACTCTGACAAATCTCTAAGTTAGAGAAGCACCATTATATTCAAGAAATGGACTGTCTCCCAAGCTTTTCCTTTTTCATGGGCGGTCCTACATTCTACTGTCCAGTCCATGGCAACTTTTACCTGATTTCTTTCATCATAGTTTCCCTCTCCAGAGTTCCAACTCAGCAGGAAAAACTTGTACAGGCCGTGGGCAGGGGGAGGGAATGGGAAGGCAAGGGGAAGGCTGTCTCACTGATTTTACCATAATACATTTGAATTGATTTTGTCCAGTGACAACAACCTTTGCTATTTATTGCTGGATAGAATTGCCCAGGATGTATATGTTATGATCTAGTAAACTGTCTGCCAGCTCACAGACACAGCTGCATTTACCTCTTTTGGTGACAACGAATAAAGTCTCTACTGTAACTCAGATGTAACTTCTGGGGTGGAGATTTGTCGTTGTTTCTCCTGGTTAATATCTAGAGTGGCTTTGCTTACGGCTTCAGGGCAGTCCACATCAATTCACTTTCAAGATGCCGCGCAAATTTT
>REGO01000127.1:3962780-4011703 GCA_010120015.1 Rhombomys opimus
TCCAAGCTTGGGAGGCCCAGCACCTGGTGTATCTAGGTTGTATGACGTTTCTGCCTGGTTTTGGTGAATATATGGCGTATTCTCTGTCACTGTGGGATTGGGCGGGCCGTACCGTCACTGATGGCGATCCTGTGGAGCTAGTATGGCGTCCAGCAGACTCGGGCCCTTGGGGGATGGTGTAGCCGCCGCGCGGATCTGGGACTCCGGGGACACGTACTGCTGATCTTTGCCTACCGCTAAAGGGCTTGGAGCTCTGCCCCAGCGGCTGTATACCTCAGGCAGTTAGGTCTGCTCTGAGAAAGACCAGGCAGCTGTGCCGCTGTGCCGAGGTGGAGGGAGGTCTGGGGGAGGGGAGTGCCGCGAGATCAAAGGGCCGTTTCTCTCCTTCCCCAAACAAGTCCCCGGGTGACCCGAGACCAAAGTTTTCACCTCCTGTGATGTTCCCTGTCGGTCTAGAAATCTCCACCGTTGTTTTCCTGGGTTAGAGGCCCTTCCATTCGCCAACTCAGAAGTTCCGGTATTCCACCGCTCAGAAACGGTGTGTGCTCGTCGCCATCTTGGCTCCGCCCTCCGCAAATTTTCTTTCCAAAGAGTTCACTCTATTTTGAATTCCAACAGCAATTTTAAAACTGGTTCCACTTCATCTTTGCCAGTGTTTCAAACAGTCGTTTCTTTCTTATTAAATGTGAGCGCTCCCAATAGTTACTTAGTGACATTTTGTTGGAGTTACAGTTTTTATTTCCACAGGCACCAGGGGTTTGGCAGCCTTTTTCCACGTGCTTCTTCAACTGCACTGATCTTCAGTGTAGTGTCTGTTAGACTCTTCTGCTTATATTGTACATGGTGTTTTTATTATATTGGTTTCTCAGAGTTAGTTTAATACTGTTTTTGGAATACTTGGTCTCAGTATAGTTGACTTGTTTCTTCATTTTCTAAATACCTGCCTTTTCAAGATGCAATGCTGTTCGATAAAGTCCGGTTTGCTGGGCTAGTATATTTTGAGCTCTGCATCACAAGGAAAAGTTCTTCATCAGATCAAGGTCATGATGTTTTCTCTTCATACAATTTTATCTTTGTGTGTGTTCACGTAGAAGCTAGCAGACAACCTCATATGGTGTTCTACAGATGTCAGCTTTAAAAATTAGTTTTTTAAAACATGGGTGTGTAAATGCTCTCCAATCCTTTCTTAAGCACGTTATTTTCCCTTTCTGAATAATTCTGACCCTTTACCATTCATACTTGGGTATATTTTTGCATTCTGGTTTCAACACTTGAAATTAACATTTGAAAGAAAAATGCATACAAAGTTTTACTGATGATCATACCATACTATGTGTGTAATATTATATTTAATCTCACTAGCTATATCTTTTGAGAGCATGATTTTATATTAAGTACATTTTCACAGTCAAGTTCCATGCTGCAGTTGTAATAACAATCAGGTTGGGATGTTGAGAAAGGAGCTAATTTGTAACTCAAGCTTACTCATTCTTCTTGAACAGGACGAGCATTAACAAAACCAGAATTAAATGCCCCTTCAAAGCCATTAGATTTGTGTCTGAGCGTAACAGCAGCCATCACTTACTCGCAGCTCAGAGGAAAGTTGGTTGTTGGGCACAAATACTTGGATGACTTATCATAGGACAGGAGCGTTGCACGGTTATCAAAAAGGAAAAGGAAGGACCTCATCAGCCACACTGCAACAGTGAGCCAGAGTAAGTCCCAGGCTGGCTCCTGCAATAAAACGCACCTGAGAGCTTGCTGGCTTCCAGGTTCACTCCTACTGACTGCTGAGAGAGACGGTAGCTGTCCAGCCAGTCAGTCAGCCTGGAGTAAGTAAGTACATAATGGCCAAGTCTGAGCTACAGAAAAAGAAAGAAAAAAAAAATCAAAACAAGACTGTCTTTTGGATACATCAAGCTATCGGAACACATCTCGCCCTGCCCAGATTTGCTTGTTGGGAATTGTCAGTGGACCCCTCGTGGGCGCGCTTCCTCTGGCAGCGCCGTTCTTGACGAACAAAAGAATCAAACAGAAACACCAGTGTGGAGTGCCTCCTCGTCCCGACCGCGCATGCCAGTCCACTTTGATCACAGGCCGTCTGCATTAGCATTCTGTCCTGGAGCAAAGGCTGGCCTATTCACACTGCTCAGGAGAAAACTTCCCGAGATTCTAATGAATCACTGGGTTTGTTCAACAGTTGTCAGGTGTTCCGAATGGTTCTAGCGATAGTACAGTGCTGTGTGTTTTATGAGTGACAGTTAGGCCTCTGCACAAAGAAGATCTGTCCTTGTGGGGATGCTCTGCCCATCTTGGAAATCTGAACACATCTGTAAATCACTCTTTCAATGAACTCAGTGCAGCCTGATTTAGAATCACTCACTTTGATTCTTGGAGCTTCTTAGAAATTCTTTCTTAAAGCTGCACAATAGTTAAGAAGTTGAATGCAGACGCACAAGGAATGGTAAAGACACCTACAAAGAAAGCCGAGTTCACGGAAGGTCAGAGCAAAACTAAATTCACTCAATTACCATTTTCTTTATTTTAACTTGAGGGAGCTTGGATAACTCCCAAAGCCGAAGCAGGCAAAGTTAAGTTGTGTGAGTTGTTTGGAGCCTGAGGGGTAACAAAGGCAGTGGTGAGAGGCATGTTACTGTGGCCAAGCACCTCTAACGTGAAAGTAGGCAAGCATGCAAACTCCCCTGATATGAACCAAGGACACTCATGCTCCATACTTAGAGTTTGTCCCTTTTCCCTAAAGATTTGGTTCAGTAATCGCCTCAGAAATGTTTCTATTTGTGCTTAGTCGTAATTTGGCACAGGTAGCAGTAGCTCTGCTTTTTTAGTCTTTAAAGTAAAACCTCTTTTAGAAAGCACTACAGATCAAAGCTTCCAGCTTCCACTTGAACACATAGAGGTATATTGTCAACCCCACGTATGTTTAAAAAAAAAAAAAAAAAAAGAAGAAGAAGAAAAGCTGAAGAAATTGCATATTTACAATTTTTCCTAAACAGCAGGAAGGAAACCAACAATAACAACCTGTTTTAATTGCCATAGAGATTGCTGGGACCACAAGGCTGACTAGGCTACTGGGAGTATAATTAACTTTGCAAAACAGTGCTTTGACCTTCCACTGTAACAGTAACGACAATTAAGAGCTGTACCAAAGGCTATCCTCTGCCTACTAAATAGGCTTCAGCTTTTGAAGAAAAGCAAAGTGCTTGCTACAACCAGCTGCCAACCTAGTGTTTTTGTCACATACGACACGAGGACGGGCTTAGTCTTAATGAGAGGACCACGTAGGGATCAGTGTCAGGCATCATCCTCCAAGAGGAGAAAACCGCACTAGTTAGTTTTCGCACACACCATTCGCATCTGTAGGCTGACCAGAGAAAGGTCTGGCCAAGTCCCTAAGCCTGACTCAGGGAAAGCTTTTCAGTTCCCATGGGAGTGGGCCCCTGGAGTCCTTGATATGTAAGTGCCCATGTCCAAGTCACACTCGCTCAGGACTTCACGCGCACCCTGCATCTTCCACTTCTGATTTCCTACGTGCTCCAGTTGCAGCCTGTCTTCTCGTCCCGGGCCAGCTCTGCAGGGGCTCAAGTAGACACTTGATATCAAAAGACTTCCAAGAAGACTTAGAAGTAGATTTAGAAATCGTGGTTCTGTTTTGACTACTGATGAAGTACATATCATCATTTGTGATTGGCTAAAAGTATTCACAATTTCCTTTATAAAATGCCCCCAAATTCCTTCTTAGTCCGTCTGAAGAGAAACATTATATTTTCCCTGTTTCTTTTTCTTTTTAATGTGGTGTGCATGTGGCTGTGGCATTGTGGGTACATGTGTGCATGTGTGTGGAGGCATGAAATTGACTTTGAGTGTTTTTCTCGATTGCTTTCTACTTTACTGAGACGCGATCTGTTCCTTAACCCAGATTTTTGCCCGTTTCCATTGGTCTAAAGAGCCAGTATCTTCTTGGCATCCTTAATCTCTTCTACCTGAGGTCTGGGACTACAAATGACTACCACACCTGGCCAACTTTCAGATGGGTGCTGGGTTTCTGAACTCTCTTCTTCAGTTCTGACCTAGGGTATGAAATTATTCTGACTACCTTAAATCACTGGTTGGGCTCATCACAAAGACAACTTAAAACAAAAGGTGTTTTCCTTCTTTATTATTTTAAATCCCCTTTCAAATGCCACATCCCTCTTATTTAAGCACTTTCTTGTATGTGTGTATCTATATACACACACATATATGTAAACATATACATACAGATACATATATTGCTTAAATTTTACTATTCCTACTTCTAAAAGTAATTCTTTAGTCTTCATTTCTGGGATTTATTATGTTTCTTTATCTAATTTTTGAAAGTTAGTTTCACCTTGGAGATTGTCAGTCTAATTCTTAACTTTGAATGCAACTTTGTTCTGTTTAGTTGTTATTTGTGTTGTTTGTATTTCCCTCAGCTCTTGAGTGATGTATACAGGAAGAAGGTGAGTGGATTAGACACCAACCTCATCTAACTATGATGACTTTAATCCACCAAATTTTGTGTTACTTGTATCCTGTATAGTGAGAGTCCTGGCTTCTTTAAAACCCCAGTCATGTTATAATGAATATTTTTTGTTGTTGTTTTAATGCCAGGGGTGAGATGAGAGGCTGATTAAGTCAGGTGATTATGGTTTGCCTCATACACAGCAGGGGTGTGGGCTTAAAATCTGAGGACTCTGGAGAAGGTATAAATGGGAGAGCCTCCATAGGGCTTGTGGTGGCTACTGCTCCCGCTGCTGCTGCTGCTCCTGCTGCTCCTGCTGCTCCTGCTGCTCCTGCTCCCGCTCCCTCTGCTGCTGCTGCTGGTTCATCCTGCTGCTGCACTTACTGTTACTTTTGCCTATGCTGGACTGCTGGATATTCTGACAACAATGATTAGAACTGTCCCAAGGAACTCTACATCCCTAATCAGCAGGACGTAGTCTATTGAGTAGCAGGCTATGGCCCATTTCTCCACTAACCTTTAATCTCCTACTTAGATTTTTTTTTTGGGGGGGGGTTGAAAGGATTAGGGTGTAATAAGGGCTGGAGGCGTTCTGAGTATAAGAGCCCAATAAAACAGATTTAAAAAAGACACCAACAGATGTGTTTGTTTTAAAACTTTATTCTAACGATATGGACAAATAGGACCCAGTCGGGTAAGCTATGTCTCAACTTCAGGCTTCTTTGTTTTGAATTTCATTATTCTCCTTTAACATGTAGAATGAGGTTGGCAGCTGACCGATGCCTGCTTCTCTGATTTGTCCTGTTTCATTTTTCTTTAACGTTATTTTTCCAGTTGAGATTTTCTGTAGAGTCTTGTACATAGGAGAATGTCAAGTATTCTGATGGCATTCTTCTCCCTTCCCCACCTAATTTATCCAGAAAGTGAATTAATCTAGGCGCTTACAAACCTCATGCATGCCTTCTAGGGAAACACATGCTGTTAAGCTCTGAAACATTCTGTTGAGCTTTAGAATCTGAAAAGGCATATTTTTTTTATTTAAGTGGCATGCTATTTATCAGGCATTTTTGAGGTTTTCAGAATTTTTTAGTCTTATTGTAGACACTTTTTTAAAAAAAAATTCCCTTAATTCTTTACTTGGGCAGAAACATTAAATAAATGTAACATTATTCCATCACAATGGGAAACTTTTCTCCAAGTGGAGCTATCTCTCATTATATGACACTTCTAGGAAGAAAATGAAGGCAGTTTTTTTTTTTGTTTTATTTATTGTATAAGAAGATTGACCCTTAGGCCTCACACCTACCAGGCAAGCCCTCTGCCACTGAGATATGCTATCATTATGGTTTCACTTTTATCTCTGAAGATATGAGGAATAATTCCTTTTCTAATTAATATTATCTACAGGAATTATACAGTTAATTTAATGTTAGTTAAAATGTTTGATATGTATCATCATTTCATCCATTATATCATAAGTGATTTAATTGTTGTTCTCTCTCAATGCTCATTTTGATACTTTTATTTGATGTGAACAATCTAAAATTCTTTTACATTTTTATGGACTCAATAATAGCAGTGTCTGCCAAAGAATCTTACAGATTTATTGAGATTCTCTTGTCTGTTAAAATCTATATTGTGAGCTATGAATTTATATATGTCCCAATTATTTTCAGTTCTGAAAGAATTAAGTCTTCCATAAGAGGATGGAGTGCAATGCCTTTGAATGTCTCTTTCATCCTAACATGTTTAAAAGTTGCTCTCACACAACAGGTCCATGTTGTGGCAAAAAGAAAGCATTTGTTGCTTGATTTTACATGCAACTCCCATGAAAAAAAAATGGTTCTTTGGGCTTATTGCTTGGAATGCTTTATACCTTTCCTGGATGACCACATGGCTTTTCCAAGTTCCTGTCAGAAAATGATTATATGTTCAGAGCTACATCTAAAAACAGTTTTCTAGCTTGGTGATTTTCTTAGGAAATTTGAAGAGATCTTAATGTAGTGAAGTTTGTCTTATTGAAGCCATGACTTAATCTGTCTCATTTCCTCCTTTTCTTGATGCTGTTTGGCCTCATGTGAGACCTTATGCAAATGAGAATGACTGCAGTGAACTTCCTGTGATGCATTCAATAATTTATCCATCCATTCATTTACTACTTGAGTAAGCATTTATTGAAAGTCTACCTTCTGCAAAACACTTGGCTGGGTCTTCAGTAATAGCAGGAGCATAGGCAATGTTACAGGCATGTGATACTGCTGCCCGTAAATGCACAGACTTCCATAAAGCAAATAATGAATATTCTGGGGAAACAGTGAATGCCCTGGGGGGCTCATTTGTGGAGCTACCTACCTGTGGCAAATGCTCTGGCTGTGGAAAAACAGATCTGTTTCCAAGAAAATGGGGTAATGGAAAAGGGAGATTGCCTTTAACTGATGAAATCAACTCAGCTTTTAGAGGAATTAGGTTATAAGGCAGGATCTGAATATCGGGATCAAAGCATCTGTTTCTAGCAGGTTACTTTGTGATGTGTGATAGTATCCTGATTCAAGAGTTTCCATAGACAAAATCATCAGTGTGGAGATAACCTGAGGTGCTTGATATCAGCATAGTTGTTTTACAGATTAAAGCGCCAGTGACTCATAATAAGGTTGAGTTAGTACAGAATAACAACAACAACAATAATAACAGCAGCTCTCATTTCTCACTTAACAAATTTCATTTGTATTTTAACTTGCCTAATTACTCACCCACTAAGTATGACCACATTTGGACATGCTATTCATTTCATCGTTCACACTGAACGATACTAAAATCTGAAGCTCAAAGCGAAAGTGCTATTCAAACTGGGTTTGTCTAATCTAAGGTCTGGGGTCAAGTCCTGAAGCCTGGAACAGAGCTCTGAATTAGGAAGCAAGGAAAGTGGCACTAAGAATTGTTGCTGCCCTGCAGACCTAACCTGAGATCCTTGTTCCAGCATGCAAACTCACATGGCTTCTGGATGAAGTGTGGCTGGGTGTGAAGGAACCCTGTTGTTAACTTGGACACACAGGAATGTTCATCTCTCCTTTTGCTTTTAGAAATAACCTGGCCAGCATGTGGATGAGAAAAGAAGGCTGGACTGGGCTAAAATGACTACAGGTTTATATTTAGGTAGAGAAGCAGTTATATTTACATAGAGAACTGATGGACTCACATGAATGAATCATCTGATTTTCCAGAGGAGCTGGAAATATAAGCTGGGAGGTGAGATGCTATGATCTGGGGGAAGTGGAACACAGGGTGTGCCTCAATGCCAAGCCCCACATTTGAACTCCAGCTCTGCATACAAGGCCACATCTTTGGTGTTAATTGATCTGAGCCTCAGTTTTGTCAGCTGAAAATGGAGTTGAGCTATCAAGTTGCCTTGAAAGATACAAAGGATGCAACAAGGTTGGCAACCTGTGAGATGGGTACTTTTGGAGGACTGCCTGCCTTGCACTGTTTAGTAAGGACCAAGTGAGGCAAAGTCAGATAAGGACTGAGTGGCAAACATTTAGTAACTATTAGCTATTTGTTTAGTTATTATCAACTAAGCACTTTTAGAGGTCATGGTGTAGACAAAAATATTCACCATGGTAAAAATCATTCATTCATATTTCTACCACTTTCTACACAATTTATATGAGGGCACGTCGGTGGTTGACAGTCTCATGATTTGAGACACCAGCTTCTCATAAGAATGACACACATTTTATAGCATGTTTTTTTTTTCCCTTAAGTATGCATTTGCTACAACAACAGGCTTCTTAAACAAAAGAGTGAGGCTTTAACTAATGTAACATTGGCCTATAGAGGATGATAAGTGAAATTAGACGATGAAAATAAGTGGTGAAGGAGGAGCACAGCAAGGGACAGTGGGCCACTTTGCACACTAAGAGCTAGGGCCTCAGTAAGGCTGGGGTGGTGTACATGTTTCATCCTAATTTGTTGTCCCACCTACATTTGGGTTTATACCTAAGTTCTTTGAAATCAATGTTTTTGTTTGTTTGTTTGTTTGTTTGTTTTTATAAGCCAAAAGTATCGAAAACTTTGCAAAATGTCAGCTTACTCTAGACTGATGGGATTCCGCTCTTCAACAGTGTGAGCTGAATCAGACAGTCGGACTGCCCAGTTTTGCAAAAGAACACCATGGAGGTTTAGTGTCACGGCGGCACTAATAGTTTGGTGAAAGACTGTAGTGTCATAGCATCTGGTGGGTGAGGAGACACATCGGGGTGACAAACAAGAAATGATAGGAACTTGGCTAACACAATGGTACCCAGATGATGCCAAGCAGCTCAGCATGTGAGCACAATGGGAGAGAATCTATTTTCTCACACACATGACCCTCTGGAGTCGCTCAGAAGTGATGGAAAGGGCTTTGAAGTGGGGGTGGGTGTTTAATCTTTTTAAGTGGGAGATTGATGCTGGTAACACAAGGGCAAAAAGAAAATTGAGAAAAACAAACTTCTGCGAGGGTTTATTTAGCAAGGGCTGCTTCATCAAACACAGGGGAAGATAACCAAGGGGTAGGTAAGGAGGTAGCTTTCTCATTAAGATGATTTGAGAATATGCAAATGTCTACGGTGAGCAGACCAGAACTACCACAAAAAGCGTGATGACTTTGAAAAGATTTTATTTCCTTTCTTATCTGTTAGTGTGTGTGTGTGTGTGTGTGTGTGTGTGTGTGTGTGTGTGTGTGTGGTGTTGCTTTTTCTGCCTTGAGCTCTAGATGAATATTACTCAATTTGACGTGTCTGTCCTGGCGGCTTCAAATACAGAATCTGTTTAAAGGCTTTGCATTCTGTTCCTAAAGCTGACACAGTTGATTCAGTAAAGTTTTATATTTTTCTAAGAAGCTTACTCCACAAAAAGGCTTATTCTCTATTGTTTTTCTCAACAGTGATTTTTTTTTCTTGTGTCTTCCTCAAGTTGTGCAGAACTGCGGTCCAGCATAATCCCTCTTCGGTGCACTTTTTCAATCATGAGAGCTCTATTGTCAGCAGCTGACTACTTCTGTACTTGGACCAGCTTTCTGCACTGCGAAGCCAGAACTAGCTAAGTGTTAAATTACAGATAATTGTTTGTTTTACACGTTGGCTTCCACCTGGCCTTGCTCGCTTCAGCAATTGTTCTCTTTGGCAGTTTCTCAAAGTGTGGATTCAGACCACCTGCATCAGAACTGCTCGGCCTTTCACATCAAGCTCAGCTCTCTGGCCTCCAACACACAGTTTTCCTTGGTTTTTCCCAATAAAGTTGGTGAATGACCACCATTGGTTTCACCTGGGACTTTCTGCTTTTTGTTTCTTTTTTCTTTTTTTCCTTATTTGTTAAATTCTCCTCTTTGGAAAACATGCCACTAAAATAAACCAATGCGTTTTGTTTCCCAAGGAACTGCTGCTGTATTTTAAAATTGTGCACACCGATGATTAAATTTAAAAACTCAATGGTTGTGTAAATGCAAAATCAAAGGTAATAAGATTAAATGCAAGTAATAATTACAGCAAAAAGAAAACTGGAAACAGTAATGAAATTCTGCGAAGATTCAGCTAAGAGACATGTCAGCATACAAGGAGGAAGTCGAATCAAAGACTGCTTTCTGGTCAGCTATAAGGACTGCAGAGCAAGGGTACTGACTTGGAACGATAAAGAGAAACTCAGAGGCACCTTCTAGTACTGCGCAGCTGAAGTGCACCGTGCTCCGAAGAGATTGGCAAGGGCCCAGGTGGAGATAGAGTGGAGTTACAGGTGGAACAGTACTGTGGAGGTCCTCGAGGGCCATATCACATTCCACGTCGCCATCTGATAAGTGTCTGTGGCATTTCAAATGACTATAAATTTAAGACGTGAATTCACACACTAAATTAGGTTGTAGATAGACAGGCCATGCAGAGACCCATCCGTGATGAGGAATAAGAACACACAAAGGACTAGGCCTTCTTCTTTTTATCATGCCTGTGTCCATGCATATATCAGGGACTAGGAAGCAGGCCTGTGCTCAGGAAAAGAGATATATTTGATACAGGGACTGGGAAGTTTCCCGCCAGCTGGGCCTGGAAGCAGAGTGGAACCCATTTGTTAGTGTGTTGTGTAACTAGCCAGAGGTAATTATTTTTCTTAGGATGTGTGCACATTAAAAAGACATGGCGGTTTGGTGCAGTGACATTCAGCCTAAGTGGAGTTATATTCCCCAGATTCTGCTTACCTGTGCCATTTGGGATTTCTGTAGGCCTCAAGAGAAATTTATGCAGGTTGTGGATTGGCAAAAATGAAATAATGGCCATGGTAGTCCTCTCACGTCAGTCACTGGAAGTTAGGGCCATAAATTAAAGGCTCACCTTGCTGGTATGTGTTAGGACAGACTTATAACTTCTCCACTCTATGCCAGATCTGTGATCTGTGTCACATTGTATGTGTCCTGAACTAGAAGGCCTTCAGATCCCTGGCTATCGCCCATGCCCAGTTAAAATAAACCAAAATGACAACAGCAACAAAAACAAAAATGAAAGCGAAACCCCTTTGGCAGGGCACACATAATGTCAAACTTGAAAAGTGTGTCAGACAGTATGTATTCCCGATTCTTCCAGGATCAAGGTGGCCTCATTCCCCTACAGTTGTTTCCCCCCAGCTGCCAGTGCTTCTGACACCGATTATGGTTTAGCACCCGGTGTACAGGTAACAGCCTTTCATAGACTTCTCTACCAGCCTCCACGGCAGGAAAAGGTTTCATCCTCATAACAAATCTCTCACACTTATCACTTATGGTTCTGGCTTCTGGAATAAACCATAACTAATACCAAGGTAATTTATCACAGAAATAATGAGATTAAATCTGCACATTAGCATAATACTTGTAGCATGGATAATGGATTAGATGTAGAACAGTGATTTAGGCACACTAAATAGTTAAAAAAAAATTCCATTTCTTTTCCAAGTAAAATCTTATTTTAAACCAAAACCCCACAACGAAAGAAGGATGCTCACTTGCAAGAAACAGTGTTTAAGTATCCAAGGAGTGGATTACCTGGCCTCTGCCTGCTCTCCATCAGCTATCCAGGAAGCAGCCAAGGTCCTGAGCGAAGAGTTAATCAATGTATTCATTGGAGAGCTCTCCGAGTCATTTCCAGTGAAAGGTAAACTGGTATTGCAGCATAGAGTTGGCCATGAGCAGGAAACGGGGACAAGAAGTGTTTAATGATTAAAGCTAACATGAATTCGTGTGTGTGTTATGGGGGCAGAAATCGGGGGTATTTTTAAGGCCAGCAGACTACTGGCTAGTAGTATTTCATGAGATGGCACTACAAAGAGACTTGTTAACTAGGACCATTCACATGTGTTTGGTCATTCACATGGGCATGCGCAGTAATGTACCAGCATCCAGGATAGAGGTCCTCTAAATAGTCACCACTTCAAACTATACAAAGGTGAGATGATTTTAACTCAGGGATAAGTAGAAAAGAGGAGCCAGAACCCACATACTGACAGTGAAACGCCAGCATTGCTGTGGTCATAAAAGCAAGGAGCGCTTGAACTGCTTAAATAAGATCAGGAAAGACAAACCCAAGCTTTAGAGAAGAGGGACATTTGGGAAGGAGTAGTAACAGTGTGAAATGCCCAGTCTGCAAGAGTTAGGTATCATCTTTTTAATTCATAAGTTACATCACAGAGTAAACAGTACAAGCTGCTTTAATGAACAAAAGGAAAGAGTCAAAAGGGACACTGTTTTTGAGGGACAAGAGTAAAGAAATGAAGACTAAAAGAAATGTCATGTCAAGGGTATAATGTATTATTACTATTATTGTCGTTGTTGTCAAGTTGGTAGCTTGAGATCAAAATTTATTTGAATGATTTACGTTAATCTCTGAGCCAGTCATGGTTTTCACCGAATATCAGCCTATCAGTGTCGCTTGCCAACATTCTTACTCCAGGAACAATTGTCCCCCAAGCTCTCTCTTACCTTCAAACTTTTAGCAGTATTTAGAATTAAGTGTCCCCCCCACCCCTTGGCTCTTATGTGAACTTTGCCCCTCCGTTTTAATGCCCAGTAAAACCAAACCTGGCTCTGGAATGTTCAGTGCTCCCGACAATCCTAACTCCAGTTATCTATTCGTCATGTATCTCTGCTTCTTTATTCTGGGGCACTTATTCATAGGGCACTTATGACAGACCGAAGCCATAAATTAAAAAAAAAAAAAAAAAAGAGACAATCTGCCTCAACTTAAGCTTTGAGAAGCCATAAGTTTGTTGTGGTTAAGACAGCTATATTGCTGAAAAGCTGACCACAGGATATGGCAAGGATTCACACAAATGCTGCATCCTTGATTTCCCTGCACAGCTGCTGGCTGCTCATTGGCCCAGTGCCTCATCTCCCTGTGGTGATAGCCACAAGCATGGTGACCTCTTACTTCCTGCCTCTAAGAAGTCTCTTAGGGGCAGTATTTCCATTGGAGCACATAGCTTTAATCCTAATGATATTTAATGTTCAGAAACCAATATGATCTTTTCATAGAGTTATTAACACTCATGCACAGTAAGCTCTTTAACTATGCGAAACAAATAAATATCAGATAATTGTGAAGATTTTAGGTAATTAAAATGAGGGCAGAATGTGAACATTGAGCCTGGCATACAGAGATCACTGTGATGTGTTCTACCGTTAATACCGTTTCCCACAGTTAGACTGTAAATCCACGGTGCTCCTATTATTTCTCTTATTTTTACTCAATTTGCTTAAAAGCTGATAACAGAGAACTGTCCAGATGAGGTCATTCTCCCTATTGGCCAATGATCTGCACCACACAGTGACTCCTCAGAAAGAGTATGTGCCAGAGACCATGCAATTAAATCTACAGGACACTCTCTTCATCTCCCTCCAGCACAAAAATACAGGAGGAGGTTAGCTTCCAGCCGTGCTAATTTGAAAGCAAAGCTTCTTGTGTTTGGTGGATTTACAGTGGTGGAATTTTGTCATAAGGTAACTAAGAAGGGACCATGTGCTGCTTTAACTTTTTGCTGAAAAGCAGTTTCCAGTTGGGAGAGACCTGAATTCATTTCTGTTTGTTTGTGAGTGAAAGAATCTCTACAAGAATAGAACACACAAAAAGACAAAAGACCAAGAATCGCCCTAGTTGCTTTATACATAGGAAAATCACCGTAGAATGGGTTCTCGTAGTAAAGAGAAGGAATGGAGGGAGAAATAGAGCTAGAAAGAGACTTTAGGTTTTAAAAATGTTTTGATAGCTTCGTGTGAAAAACGGTGTTGGTCAGGTCTGATAGGAACTGTAACATTATTAAAGTCCATTACAAAGAAAATGCTAAAACAGATAATGGCTTTAAAATTGCTTGCCTGCTAATAAAAATGCAAATCTCCGTGATTGGAACCTCCGGTCATCTGACTGAAATCTGGGCTCTAAACCAATGCACTGCACTGAATCCTTAGTTCTTCAGTAATCAATTCTCAGACACTGTAATCACCCTCTGGCTCCCTATTAATTATCATCCTAGCAGCCGCAGACAGGAGCAGCATGCCCTCTCGCTTTCACAGCATGCAGGCTGCGGGAGGCTTTTTAACCCAAGCAGTTCTTCATCCACTGAAGATTCCTTCCTTCCACCCTTAGCTGAATGGCTTCACAATCCCCAGCCTGAGAGTTAGCTATGGCCTTTCCAGGCATAAGTAATTAAGCTGCCTGTCCCAGCTGCCAGTAGTAAGATGTGACTGTGGAAGGACACAGTGCTGTCCAAAGCCCGGTGGTAGGTGGTAATGAGAACAGAATGGCCAAGACCATGTGACATATATCCATCCATCCATCCATCCATCCTTCCTTCCATCCATCCATCCATCCTTCCATCCATATCTGTCTACATATGTATATACGTATGTGTGTGAGAAACAGTTGAAATGAAACTCTATGGCCCGTATTTTAAAAAGAAAAAGTCAGCCAAGTCCCTCTGGTTGGTACATCACATACTTGGACCTTTGGCTTACCCTGGGTTTCTCCATGGTGATTCTCATCAGTCTCATTAAGAACATGATATTTTCTACGAGCTACTTTGCCCATGAGTAGTTTTCAGGCTGTTGTTGAATCTATGCACAATGAACTATGTATCTACACTCAGTGCTCTAGGGTGGAAATTAGAGTGGACGCATTGTGGACGCTGTTAAAGGACTGAAGATTATTTGCAGATTATACCTGACCTCGGGGGGTTTGGTTCCTTCTGTGTCTTCTGGAATGAAGAGTACTTTAAACTAGAATCACAGAAGTAAAGTGGCAAGGATGAGATCTTTATATAACACATCACCTTGGGCAAATTCTCAAAGCTTGCGCTGCCTTCTCTGCTGCTCTAGGTATTCCTGATTGGACGAGCACCCAGCTCAGCACTAATTGTGTCTTGTTATTGTTTCTGCAATACATACTAAATAATCTGAATACAATAAAACCAAAATAATATACACTGAATAAATGGATTGAGTGCTCAAATATCATTGATTTATTAATTCCTTCCCATGGCACAGTTCCCGGTAGAGTCTCATATCTGATCTCTTCATTTGATTTGAAAGTTCTCTCATTCATTTAGTCATTCTAGAACTCATCTGGTATTCACAATTTGCAATTGACTTTCTACACATAGCTGATATATAAGCATGGACAATGGTTATAACAGACATGTGAGCAGATGATTGCAACAATCTAATCACAGGTACAAACAAGGTGCTCCCAACAAAACACCAAACCCAAATCTAAATCACAGACAGTTTCCTAAAAATGAAGGCCTTTAAAGTGAGGAAGCTATCTGGACCAAGGAAAGATATGTGAAGACAAGGAAATAATTAATGGCAGAGTGCTGAACTGGGGAGGTAAGGCTTCCAGAAGGAAGTGTGGAGCAGATGTCAAGTCTGAAGGCCTCTAACCACACCACACCATAATACACACAAGCTTCATTTTCCTGCCTGTAATAACTGAAGTGTAGCCTGTGATTGTCTGAAGTTCTCTACCACATGATTTTTTTTTTTCTGGTTAGCCTAATGCTAAAGGATCATAACCCATAAATTTTCTTTTTATGGATTGCTTTTTCCTTTGGAGACTACTGCTAAAGCAACAGAAGCTTTTTCAGCCATAGAAAGCATAGCCTGATGAGAGAGAGAGACAGATAGACAGACAGACAGACAAACAAAGACACACAGAGAGAGACACTCACCAAGAGAGCTTTCTACATGTGCTCTATGATCTAAAACTAGGATACCATTCTTCAGGTAGCATTCACCTTAGTTTTAGGACAGTGTCTTTCAGTCTTGAAACTCCCTAGGCTAGGCTGGCTGCTCAGTAAGCACCCTCCTCCGAGAATAGATAATGTTCCTGTTTTTCTGGGGATAAAAACCAAGGTTCTTGTGTTTTTAGAACAATCTCTTTACCAGATAGACTCTCTCTCCAGTCCTCTAATCTTCTTCCATGGCCTTTCACACAATAGATACTTGTAAAATCTTTTTAAAAATATATCAATTGTGTAACCTTTGTGCAAAAATCCAAGTCGCATTCCATTTTATTGAATGAAACCCTGATATCCTACTGTTTTCACATGTGTCTTCTGCTCTCATTTCCGGTCAGTCTTTCCAAGCTCATTCTTCCAGCTATGCAGAAATCACCTTTTCTCTGGACAGCAAACACTCTGGTAACTATTCTCCTCACCTAAATAATTTGTCCTTCCAAATCATCTCAAGACCTTGTTTCACAGTAGATTATATTCTCAGAATTAAGAGATTTAAAATTAAAATATTTTTTCTTGCCTAGAGTTGTTTTTGTCAGGGTATTTTATTTTAGCAATAGGAAACGAGACAAGGATATTATCACAGTTTGGTATTTTGGCATCTCTAGTGAATGTAATATTCCAAATAATAAACCTTTAAAGAATTGTGGGAAGTAAAGAAATTTTAAGATATATGTTTAATGAGGAAACCCATTTGAATTGGAGGTATTGGGTTGGAATCATCCTGATTTAATTTTAAAGCTGCTTCTTTGAATGTTTAATTGAATTTTATAATTGAAACTCCTATGGACACCAGTACTGATCCTGTGATCTCTATTTTCTGAAACAATATTAACTGTAGAACAACTTAATATTAAGCATACACACCTTATATTTCGACACTGAAGGCTATCAGTGAGAATGAACTTCATTTCTTGAGCTCATCACCTCTTAATAAGGAGCCTTACGAACACAGCAACTTCAAATCATTTACGTGTAGGTTTAACATAATGCAAAGTGAACAGTGATTTACAAAACAGGAAATCTTCTACACCTGAGAAAATGAAAAAAAAATGAAATTATTAAAAAAAACAGTTATGGGAGAAACTAAGATTAACAAATAGAGGAAACTGGTTTTGCAAGAGGCAGGGGCTTTCTTGACTGTTCTCAGGGAGGCCAAATCTAGTCATCTGTCAATTATCTTAGAAATTTAAGAAGGGATGATGAGTTTTTGCTGAGTGCCATGCTCTGAGCATAAAAGCCATCACCTTCATCAAAACAGCTATAGGAACACTCAAAAGCAAGTCACTGACTCTGATGTTCCTTCACACAAAGAAGGACTAAGAGGCCCATTGGACCCTTCCTGTTATCTCCTCTGCTTCGTCTGCGCCTCCCAGACAACTCTGTGTGAGTCTGCCATAATTGCCAATGGCATTGCATGCTAGAGTATGTAGTGTGTTCAAGGCTAACAGAAGAGGAACCCCACTTATGCAGCTCCTCAGAAGCCATCCAGGCTGGGACGAGACTTGCCTGTGAAAAGGCTCCCTTGGGAGCCCACATTCCCCATGAGTTCCCTCTACTTCCCAGGTAGCTTTGTATCCTCTTTCACGCAATCTTACGCATCTAATCTTACAGATTTAGAATGCTTAGACTCTCAAGCGAGTGAAAACATTCATTGTTTGTTTTTCCGAGGCTGACTCAAGTTGCTTGTATTATCTCCAGTTGCATCTCTTTTCCAACAAAAGACATATTTTTATCCTTTATGGCTGAAAACATTCTACTATCAATGTGTACCAAGTCTTCTTTATTGGTTCTTCTGTTATTGGATATCTTATATGGCTCCTTAGATCAGCCATTGTGAAGAGTGTAGGGATACATATGATGTAAGCATCTCTCCAGTATGCTGATGTGTAGTCTTCTGGCTAAATACTGGGAAGTTAGTCGCGGTAGCTCTACATATGGTTTGTTTCAGAAAACTCCATATTATTTGAGGATGATCGTTGCTTGCATTCTCATCATCAAGGTGTGAGTTCTTTTGTCTTCTACAACATTTTTTATTAGTTGTTTTTGATGACCATTGCATCTTAAAGTTGTAGTCCATCATGAAGGAAAGTCAGTGGGAACCCAATACTGAAAACTGGATGTGATTTGGGAACTGAGTCAGAAGCATAAGAAGAATGATGTCTAGGGGCTCCTCCTCTTGACTTGCTCATAATACTTTCTTTTACATTCTAGGACTGCTGGCTTAGGGAAGACAGCTCACAGAGGGATGGGCCCTTTCTTATCAACCATCAATCAAGGAAATGCTTTTTAGGCTTGCATATAAAGTGCTCCTTTATACTACATGTTGGCGGCTACTCGTACACTGAATTCCATGACTCTACCGTGTATCACATTGACAACAAATAAACAAACAAAATCAACCTGAACAATTTACTCCTTCACAACTTCAAACTTGTACCACGTGGATGACAGCTTTACAAAGTTTGGCTGCCACCATGAGACACAGCCTTGACCTTTTCTGAGCCACAGCTCTTGTGAGACGATCCTGAGAAAAGCCTTTCCAGAATAATTAACCTTAATGGTGCTGTTCTCTTCTCACACGTAGCTAATTCCACAGCCCCAAATACCCAGCATCAATTGTCCTAGGGAGAGACTAGGCTTCACTTTCATGGTGCTGGCATCTTGTTAATCACAGCAGATTTTTCAGCCTCAGGTGACCAGAAACCACAGATTCTTAATTCAAACTCTCATATAAATGGTCCCGTGAGAGTCTGTTTCCCTCTGAATCTTCATGGGTCAGGACTGATCATCAGCATCTCTTTCAGCATAACTATATTCCGGATTCTAACAATAGCTAAATAAACTCCTAGTTTTCAATGGCTTTTCAGAGCAAAGTTCCAAATTCCCTACACAGTCTCCCCCCTTCAAAATAAAAAACAAACAAACAAACAAAAACAAAAACAAAAAACATGGATAGTCTGTCTATATAATATCTCATATCATAACAAGGGCCAATTTCTATTTTAGTTTAGTTTCTTTTGTTTGTTTGTTTGTTTTATTTTTTAATTTTTATTGGTTACTCTTTATTCACTTTGTATCCCCTTATAAACCCCTCTCTTCTCCCCTCCTAATCCCACCTTCCCTCCCCTTTCTTCACAAATGCCTCTCCTCAAGTCCACTGATAGGGGAGGACCCCCTCTCCTTCCTTCTGATCTTAGTCTATCAAATCTCATCAGGAGTGGCTGCATTGTCATCTTCTATGGCCTGGTAAGGCTGCTCCCCCCTCAGGGGGAGGTGATCAAAGAGCAGGCCAATCAGATTATGTCAGAGGCAGTCCCTCTTCCCATTACTTTGTAACCCACTTGGACACTAAACTGCCATGGGATACATCTGTGCAGGGGTTCTAGGTTATCTCCATGCCTGGTACTTGTTTGGAGTATGAGTCTCTGGGAAGACCCCTGTATTCAAATTTCTGGTTCTGTTGCTCTCCTTGTGGGGTTCCTGTCCTCTCCAGCTCTTACTATTTCCCACTTCTTAAAGAATATTTCATGCACTCTGCCCAACAGTTGGCCATAAGTCTCAGCATCTGCTTTGATAGTCTGCAGGGCAGAGGCTTTCAGAGGCCCTCTGTGGCAGGTTCCTAACTTGTTTCCTGTTTTCTTATTCTTCTAATGTCCATAATCTTTGCCTTTTGGGATGGAGATTGAGCATTTTCACTAGAGTCCTCCCTCTTGATTAGTTTCTTTAGATGTACAGATTTTAGTAGGTTTATCCTATATTATATGTCTATATGAGTGAGTATATACCGTGTGTCTTTCTGTTTCTGGAACAGCTCACTCAGGATGATCCTTTCTATGTCCCACCATTTACCTGCAAATGTCATGATTTCCTTGTTTTTCATTGTTGAGTAATATTTCATTGTGTACATGTACCATAATTTCTGTGTCCATTCTTCACTTGAGGGGCATCTGGGTTGTTTCCAGCTTCTGGCTATTACAAATAAAGCTGCTACAAACATGGTTGAGCAGATGTCCTTATTGTGTACTTGAGCCTCTTTTGGATATATGCCTAGGAATGGTATGGCTGGATCTTGAGGAAGCGTTATTCCTAGTTGTCTAGTTTCTATATTATGATAAAAAAAAAAAAACACCACGAGCAAAATAACTGGGGGGAGGAAGGGGGAAGGGGCAGCAGGGCAGGAAATGGAGGCAGAAATTAAAGCAGTGACCACTGAGGATTTTTCTCTATTAATTTGCTCATGATGGCCTTCTCAGCTTGCTTTCTTATACCATCATGACCACCTCGCCAGGGATAGTATTGACCGCAGTGTGCTGAGCCTTCTCATATCGATAAACAATTAAAAAGTTTCCACGAGACTCCCTACAGGTTGATCTGATAGAGACATTTTCTTTCTTGAGGTTCCCTCTTTCTAGATGATTCGCTAGGCTGTGTGAAGTTGACAGAAACTGAGCCAGCACAGATGAAAAGGCAATGTTTCAAATTTGAAGTTAGTAGAGACACTTTTATTAAATGTCACTGTATAAAAACAAAACTTATAAATGTTGTCATAGCATCTCAAAGGAATTTGATTATCAATCTTTATATGTTCAATATTTTTGTTCTTTCAGAAAGAGAAACGTTTTCATGCCAAACAAATATGTCCCCATAGTTCTGAATTATATGATATTTTCAATTCTTTGAAGAAGTGACTACATACCAGTCTTAGTTATTCAAAGTAAATATTAATTACATAGCTGAATTTTTACTTTGGCCTACAGGATCTTAAAAAAAGAATGTAGCTTAGAAATCCATACACTATAAACCAAAAATGTCAATCCAATGTTTGGAAATACAATTTCTCTTAGAAAATGATTAGAGTGAAATACCTGGGGCACTTTCATCTGTTTAAACACAGGCTGAGCAGAAAGGTGCTAGGAACCTCACTCATAGAATCCATGTGGAAATGTAAAAGCACTTTCCTACATTCATCTACTTTCCATTAACATTTTATTCCACATTGTTTCATGGCTTCTTTGTTGCTTCAAGGATAAAAGTCAATTACAGGATTTGCCAAGGGAAGCTCTTAGGTAAGATTATTCCAGAAACACAAGAGCAGTTGCTTGAGGAAACACAGACTAAAACCATTTGAAAGTCAACATTCAACGTGATTTCCTCTCAGCCATTGTCCACTCCCGTTCATGCCTGCTGAGAGCATGGCTCCTATTTACAGGTAGCAAAAAATATTTTCCAGGGCTATTAAAAATGTACAGGATTTTCCCCTGTGTTTTGCTGATTTAACAATATCCCTCATGAAAATTTTCTATTCTAAAGACTTACTTTCTCCTCTGTATACATGGCAACATTTCTATGGAACTTTCTCTGGTGTTTGATAAACTCATCAATTCTGCTTAGGTTTCCAAAATATTCTGTACTTGTCTCTACTGATGCTCTTTCACCTTGTGATGCATAAACAATGGTCTTCCCTGTACCACAAAGCCTTGAAGGGTAAAGGTCACTAGTGCAGCTGGCTGAAGCTATTTGTGGCCTGGGCCAGTAAGATGCCAATCCACCATCTGACTCAAGAGTAAATTGTATTTTTGTACTCCTCCTCCCCATTTAAGTAAGGTTTTCTCCCCAAAGGCCCTGTTTCATATATCATGAATGGTTTGTCACACTAGTCAAGAGATTAGGAACATTAAAAAGATGACAAAATCAACAATGAATGGGAGATTTATTGTAATCAACCAATATGCTTAGCCTTGTAATTGCGCAGAGATTTTTGCTCTATAATTACACAGTTGCCTCAGTGTAACCATTCAATGGTGTTATAATTAGTGGGTAATTAACTGGAGGATTTGTGAGATGCTGTAGAGCTTGAAACATGTTTGCAGGCTGACCACCAGGGTGAGCAGAAGACTTAGTAGACAGTTACAAAAGGCTGTTTAGCAGACCCATTTTGAACATCAGCCATTAGTACCATGGTTTTTGATTTGTTGATCTTGTCTTTCTCTGAGGATGTCCATATATTTTGGGAGATAGCGCATGCCTCAAGAGCGGCCATTCAAGCCTTTGCATCATCCCTCTTTCATCCCACCTACTATGTCATGCATACCTTCTACTCTCATCCCACACACTAATCTTCATCACAGTTTCCAACTTCAATTAGGATTCTAAGCTTGAAAATATAATTCATGTGTGAGGTTGATTCTGAAGATTAGTTCAAACACAGAGATAGAGAAAAGCTTAGACTACTTAATGTATTTCCTTTAGATTAAATGGTCATTGGTCAGACTGTTTCAAACATGAGTCACTGAGAGAGCTAAAATGAGTGCTCATTCTAAGGTACTCCATGTAAACCAGGGTATGCCAAAAAGCAGAAAAGTAGACAGAAAGAGGAAAGGGGGAGAGAGAAGGGATGCTAGAAAGCAGAGCAGGGTTAGTTCTAAGCAAAGGCAACTGACCATTTTGTTGACTCAAGAAATAAGAAAACTCAGACCCACATCTACTCTGTTTGTTACTCTTCTCATTGCCCTGAGGAAATATCAGACAAAAACAGTTTAAATGAGGAAGGTTTTTTGTTTGTTTTGTTTTGTTTTAGCTCACAGTTTCAGAGGGTTTGGACCAGGATCCCTTAGAGTCCTGAGATTATGAGATTGATCAGAACATCAAGTTAAAGTATGCATGTGATAGAGGTGAGCAGCTGACTGGATAGCAGAGCAGGAATCCAAGAGCAGAACAGAAAGTTGCCAAAATAAGAGATACCCAATGGCTTTCCTCCATTGACCCATTTCTTTCAGCAAGGCCTCACCTCCTAAGGTCTACAGCCTCCCATAATAGTACTCTCAGCTGGAGACCAGGCCATGGGGGGCATGCTGTATTCCATCTGCAGCACAATCCACAGAACCTACCAATTGCTATGACAAGCACCCTCTCTTAAGTAAGAGCGAAACAGGGAACAATGCAGTACTTAAGTCATGAGTTGGGAATGCTCTTCAAATAACTAAGCTGTGGAAGATGTCCTCAGACAGGACCAGTTACACATGGCCACCTATGACTGTGAGGTGTTTGGGAAAGACAGAAGGAAGATTAAACTGAAATGATGGATCTCACTGCTTCAGCTTTGTAATAAGATGCTTGCCTTGAATCTCTAACAACTTCTCCCTCGTCTCCCACTTCCTCTTCCTTTCCACCCTGATCTTCTCCCTCTCCCCTCCATCTCCAAGGCTGTTTTCAAAATCTCCATAAAACTAAGGATGCCATTGGAGTCCTGATATTACTGCTACAGCTCAAAAGTTCTAGGGTTACTGAACTATCCCTCGATCCCTTCTTATTTCTCAGTCTTAATTTGCTATGGTTTCTGGGAATTCTGTAAAGCCAAAATACCAAACAAAATTAAAAATGTTTCATTTATACCAAAAAAAAAGCACTGCATCAAGTACAAGATAAGAGATTTTCTTGTTTGTTTGTATGTGTGTGTGTAAAGCCCTAGAGTTACTAAACTATGTCTCTATACCTGATTAATTCTCAGTCTTAATGTTCCATGGTTCCTGGGAATTTTGCAAAGCCAAAACATTAAACAAAGTAAAAATTATTTCATTCATACCAATATAAAAATTCACTGCATTGAATACAAGATGTGTGTGTGTCTGTGTGTGTGTCTGTGTGTGTGATTACAATATGAAGACTGTAAGACATTTACCAGTACCAGCTGAAAACTTTGGTGGTTGCTCTTAAATAAATATGAAGTAAGCTCATAGTAATAATTTTATATTTTGTTTCACTATTTTCTGTTTATAACAAATGTTTAAGTAAATGATATCATCATATCTTCTTTCTAAACCCTACTACTTCTGTTTGCTTCTAGGTTAGGACAAAGGTCATATTAGCTCCTCATTGAAACAATAGCAATAAAAAAAAATGGAAACTTCACAAACTAATTCTAAGTTGCCTTTCTAGATCCCGTCTCCCTTGTTTCATTGTTAACTTCTTAGATAACCATGGGGTTTTCACAAGTAATAAATTTTTATTACACAGATTTTATTTTCAGTTCATTTACTAACATTATTTTGTGTTCCAGGATTTAATCAAGGACACCATAAACTTCATTTAGCCATTGTTTATTCCCATAGCTTACCTATTGAATGCATTATGTCCAGTATAATAACATTAAGAAATAAGATTCTTGGGAGGTAGTGAGTTTATGAACGTTGAGACCTGAATTAATGGTCTCACCTACTTTCTGCTCCTTGAAGTGATGGAATCCTCAACAAACTTACTACAAATATAGCGATAGTTCCTCATTTAGTTACCTTACTAGTAGCATCTGACATTAGGGCATTTTACAATTAATAAATCCCCAATAGTAGATTATTATTATTAACTAGAGACCTTTCTACTTTAGGATGTATTCAATCTCTTTCTAACACACTTTTTGTTTTGAGAAATCCTTTTAGGGTATCACATAGTATTCCTGTGCCTTTAGGCACCTCTGCTTATAATGCTGCCTCAATATTCTGTTTATTCACTATTTTGCAGTTATTTTTAGGATATATTTATTTATTTATTTACTAAGCTTTTACATGATATATTTTGATTATATTCACCCCTACTCTCTTAATTCCTCTCTGGTCTCCCTCTTTCATACCTACTCAATTTTCTGTCTTATTTTTTTATTTTTAAATTTTAAACCTATTACTTCAATTTCTAATCTCAAGTATATATATTCCATTGGAACATGGTTCACCTACAGAAGCCACCCTTAAAGAAGACTCCTTCCCTCCCCTTCTTTCTCTCCCCCACTACTCTTCTGCCTTTCTTCCCCATCTCCCTCTTCCACATTCTCTCTCTCTCTCTCTCTCTCTCAGAAGTTTTCAGTCATGGATCGATCCTCAGCTAGACAGGCACTTCTTGTCTACCTCCCTTCACCATGAGGGCATTTTGTCTGGCTTGAGTTTGCTAAGGTCATGTGCATGCTGTCGGAACTGCTGTGATTTTATGTGTGCAACTGTCCTGTTGTGTGCAGAAAAACACGTCCCTTTATTATCTACCATTTCTAGGTCTTCCAATCTCTCTGCCTCCTCCTCTTCCTCATTTCTTTAGCACTGCTATTAATTCATCATGAAGTAGGTGGCAGAATTCACCAACAGCGAAATTGTTGTCTGTAGTTTTCTTAACTAGCTATTTCGTTATATTCACATGTATTTATGTTCTGTGCTAAACACACATAATGGTGATCCAGCAGCTTCTACACTGTCTGTCTCTGCTGAGTCTAACATCTGTCAGTTCTGGGGTGGGGTTGACTCACTAATGCTCACATCATTCCCTGTGTATAACAGAAGCTCTGGGGTGGTTGTGACTGAGTTCTGCCTTGATTAGTACCCAGTGTTTGCTAATCCCTTTATGTTGATGAGCCTTCTGTTGCCATCTAGTCCATTGGAAAAATTTTGTACTTGAGGGTTTGCCCACATTCCATGAAAGGGAGGATGAAACAGTTCTCATTCTAGAGAAAAATACTAGTATTTGGAGGATCAAAATGTTATACCAATAAGGCAAGCTCTGTCGTTAGGTAGTGTCCATTGCCCCACTGAGGTTATCAAGCATAGCTCGTAGGAACAGGTGCTACTCCTGTCACTATGGGCACCAGACATGTTTAGTCGTGAATGCATGATTCTTCCTCCTCACACGCAGGTTTTCGGTACTGTGCTGAACACTTGAGAGGGATCACCAGTAAATCCCAGGCTTTTTCGTGGCAAATTCTAGTCTCCAGCATTTCCTCAAATTCCAGCTCCACCTCCTGGTGGCAGGAAATCAGCTTGGTACCCTCTGGTTTCCCACCTCTGAACTACAAACCGTAGATATTGTCAAGTCATGAATCTGCTAATTCTGATGGTACAGCTGAATTGGTTTGCTTTCTGTGAGTTACAGACTTATTCCAGACATTCAGCCTTCCTTTTTTTTTATAAGCCAAATTGTAAAATACAATCTACCTTTTCCTTTGTAATCAGATATTTTCTTTTTTAAAAATGGTTTATTATTATTATCATCATTTATTAGGATTTATTCAATTTGTATCCAGGATGTGGCTCCCTCCCTCATCTCCTCCCAATTCCACCCTTCCTCCCTCTTCTCCCCCTATGCCCCTCCCCTAGTCCACTGATAGGGGAGGTCCTCCTCCCCTACTCTCTGACCCTAGCCTATCAGGTCTCATCATGACTGGCTACATTGTTTTCCTCTGTGTCCTGGCAAGGCTGCGCTTCCTAGAGGGAGATGATCAAAAAGCCAGCCACTGAGTTCATGTCAGAGACAGTCCCTGCTCCCCTTACTATGGAGCCCATTTAACACTGAGTCTATTGGCTGCATCTGTGCTTGGGTTTTAGTTCTTCTCCATATATTGTCCTTGGTTGGGATATCATTCTCTTCAGGGCCCCCACGGATCAGTTCTTTTGGCTCTGTTTTCTATTGTTTCATTCTTTCCTATAACTTTTTTGCTTAGCAATCTTTCTTCCTTTCCTTCTTACTTCTTCCTTTCTTTTTTATTTATTTCTTTGTTTGTTTTTATGCTATTGCTTTCAACCATGTTAATTCATTTTTATTTATTATTTTCCTCCTGGGATGTTTGACTTAGAAAATTTTAGTTGTTCCTAAAGTAAGCCATACAAACATTTTCATAAGTCTTATACATTGTGTTTTAAATTTGTTCAGTAGCAAATACTTTCTGGTTACTATTATGATCATTCCTCTCTGATCAATTACTTGGGAGTATTGTTTATCATTTTCAAGATATAAGAGTTAATGATAGTTTATTGTGTCTAATTTAACTATCTTTTTTTATAAATCATAGTGTGCTGTGCTATTATTCTTTTGGGCATAATTGAGATTTTCTTTGTTCTCTAATCATGTTAGTACATTGCTTGATGCTTGATAGCATTTGATTGATTTAATTATTTGAATGTGAAGCATTTAATACCCCCGAGCATTGTCTCTGTTACATTACTTTGGTTGAGTCTTCTGTAACCTTAACTACTGTGTAACTATGCAAGAAAACATATCAGACAGAACTAGATGTAATAATTTTAGTAACAGGACATTTTACTTGTTTCATTGAGACTTCTAATCTATATTCCTTTCGATTGCAATGGTAGCTAAATTTTCAACAAATAAAATAATCAGAATACAACTTCAAATGCTATATACAATGATATAAATTCTTACAATATATGTACCATTTATTTTAAATTTTTTTTATAGGGCACAAAGAGAATGAACAACTCAAATGACATTTAAACTGTATCAGATTAACAATTTTTGTTGCAGTTCCTGTTTACTTTAGATCCTTCCAAGAGTACTTTTTTATTGTTGCAAAGGCTTGAAGAACTTGAATGCATTTTATATAGAAGTGTTGTGAATTCCTCTAATGTAGGAAAAATACAACCTATTTGGAAGATGTTGAAAAAAATCTGCTCCCTCCCCTCTGTAAGTCCACTGATAAGGGAGGTCCTCCTCCCCTTCCATCTGACCCTAGATTATCAGGTCTCATCAGGACTGTCTGCAATGTTCTCTGTGGCCTAGCAAGGCTGCTCCTCCTTCGGGAGGAGGTGGTCAAAGATCCAGCCACTGAGTTTATGTCAAAGACAGTTCCTGTTCACCTTACTAGGGTACTCACTTGGATACTGAGCTGCCATGGGCTACATCTGAGCAGGGGTTCTAGGTTCTATCCATGTATCGTCCTTGGTTGGAGAATCAGTCTCAGAAAAGACCCCTGTGCCCAGATATATTTGGTCCTTGTGGAGCTCCTGTCCTCTGTAAGTCATACTAACTTCCCCTTATTTTATATGATTCCCTGCTCTGCGCAAAATTTGGTTAGGTGTCTCAGTAACTGCTTTGATACACTGTGAGGTAGAGTCTTTCAGAGGCTCTCTATTGTAGGTACCTGTCCTGTTGATTGGTTTTTCCTACTCCCAATGTCCATCCCATTTGTCTTTCTAAGTGAGGATTGATTATCTTACCCCGGGTCTTTTTCTTGTTTAGCTTCTTTGGGTATACAGAATTTAGTATGTATATCCTATCTTATAGGACTAGTATCCACTTACAAGTGAGTATATACCATGTGTTGTGTCTTTCAGCTTCAGGGATACCTCACTCAGGATGATTTTTTAGATCCTACCATTTGCCTGCAAATTTCATGATTTCCTGGTTTTCAATTGCTGAGTAGCATTCCATTGTGTAAATGCTCTACAATTTCTGTATCCATTCCTCATTTGAGGGGCATCTGGGCTGTTTCCAGCTCCTGGCTATTACAAATAAAGCTGCTACAAACATGATTGAACAAATGTCCTTGTTGTGTACTTGAGCATCTTTTGGATATATGCCTAGGAGTGGTATAGCTGGATCTTGAGGGAGCATCATTCCTAGTTGTCTGAGAAAGCACCAGATTGATTTCCAAAGTGGTTGTACAAGTTTACATTCCCATCATCAATGGAGGAGGGCTCCCCTTTCATCACAACCTCTCCAGCATGTGTTGTCACTTGAGTTTTTGATCATAGCCATTCTGATGAGTGTAAGGTGAAATCTCAGGGTCCTTTTGAAATGCATCTCCTTGATGGCTAAGGACATTGAACATTTCTTTACGTGTTTCTCTACCATTCTGTATTTCTCTACAGAGAATTCTCTGTTTATTTCTGAATCTCATTTTTTAATTGTATTAACTGATTCATTGCTTTTCAACTTCTTTATTTCTTTATATATTCTGGATATTAGTCCTCTTACAAATATAGGGTTGGTGAATATCCTTTCCCAGACTGGAGGCTGTCATTTTGTTCTGACAAAAATCTATATTTCTATTAGTCTTATATTTACATTTGACTTTGACTAGGAGGCTAGAAGTAAGGTCCCCAGTAACATTAACATACATTCAACAGACAGAAAAGTGAGAAAGTAATGTTTAAAATGCCCATCCCTTGAGGTGAAGATGGATAATGTATCCCGATTCTCAACAGTGTGTCTGAGATTGTGAGGTATGCCCATTTCTTGGACATACTTCCATATTTCTTAGTCTCTTCTGCGTAACATGTCATCTTCAGTAAGCTGGGTTGTATCTAATGGCAGCAGCTGTGGCTAACACGCATCAGACCTTGGGCTCAGCAGACTTCCACCAGATGATGCTCTCACCCAGTGATTGCTTGCTTGTTTTCACGTATCTCCTTTCCCTGAAACAGTCACAGGGACAGAATAGGTAGCAGTACAGAAGTCCATAAATTGAGTTACTAGCAGCTGTAGGCTAATCATTATCCCGAAAGGATGCTGATGCTGCTCGAGTATGCTGCTCCTGATAATTTCTCTGGAAGAAATTACAAACACACAACACAGTATTTTTTTAACTTTTCAATAGGTGAGAGTCTCCTTTAAAAAGGCTAATAAAAGTTTACTCGCCTGTAAGAAAAAATTTACAGAAAATATATAATTAATGCAAAATTTAATAATATGTAACTATGAGGATAATTTATGATTTTTGACATAAGTGGGTGGAAAACCTTAATGTCCCATTAAGGACATTTTGCTCTGTCAGAAACTTACCTGAAATTATCAAAATTATAAATATTTGAGAGATGATAGCTAAGAATTATGCCTGGTCAAAATGTTTTATTTTAACCAGAACTTAGAAAACAAATACATGATAATCTCCTTAGATGCCAAAAAAGGATTTGACAGAATCCAACACCCATTCATGTTTAAAGCCTTGGAGAGATCAGGGATACAAGGTACATATCTAAATATAGTATAGGCAATATACAGCAAGCCTATAGCCAACATCAAACTCAATGGAGAGAAACTTAAATCAATCCCACTGAAATCAGGGACAAGGTAAGGCTGTCCAGTCTCTCCATACCTCTTCAATATAATACTTGAAGTCTTAGCTATAGCAATAAGAGAACTAGAGGAGATCAAGGGGATACAAATCAGAAAAAAAAAGAAGTCAAAGAAAGAAGTCAAAGTATCACTATTTGCAGATGATATGATAGTATACCTGAGTGACCCTAAAAATCCAACCAGAGAACTCCTTTAGCTGTTAAACACCTTCAGTAAAGTGGCTGGATGCAAAATTAACTGACAAAAAAAATCAGTAGCCCTCCTGTGTACAAAAGGGAATCTACACCCTTTACAATAGCCACAAATAACATAAAGTACCTTGGTGTGACTCTAAACAAACAAGTGAAAGACCTGTTTGAAAAAAAAAATCAAGTCTCTGAAGAAAGAAATTGAAGAAGATATCAGAAGATGGAAAGATCTCCCATTCTCATAACATAGTAAAAATGGCCATCCTGCCAAAAGCAATCTATAGATTCAATGCTATTCCCATCAAAATACCAACACAATTCTTTACAGACTTTGAAAGAACAATTCTCAATTTCGTATGGAAAAACAAAAAAGCCAGAATTGCTAAAACAATCTTGTACAACAACAGACCTTCTGGAGGTATATCCATCCCTGATCTCAAGCTGTACTACAGAGCAATAGTAATAAAAACTGCATGGTATTGGGATAGAAACAGAATGTTGGATCAATGGAATCAAATAGAGACCCAGAAATAAAGCCACACTCCTACTGATACTTGATTTTTTATAAAGGAGCCAAAACCATACAATGGAAAAAAGACAACATCTTCAATAAATGGTGCTGGTCTAACTGGATGTCTACATGTAGAAAAATGCAAATAGATCCATACTTATCACCCTATACCAAACTAAAGTCCAGGTGTATCAAAGACCTCAATATAAAACCAGACACACTGTTAGAAGAGAAAGTGGGGAAAAGCCTTGAACTCAATGGCACAGGAGACAACTTCCTGAACAGAACACCAACAGCACAGGCTCTAAGATAACAATCAATGAATGGGACCTCATGAAACTGAAAGACTTCTGTAAAGCAAAGGACACTGTTGTCAGAACAAAACGACTGCCTATAAACTGGGAAAGGATCTTCATGAACCCTATATCTGACAGAGGACTAATATGCAGAACATTTAAAGAACTCAAGAAGTTAAACAGCAACAAACCAAGTAATCCAATTAAAAATGGGGTACTGAACTAAACAGAGAATTCTCAATCGAGGAACATCGAATGATGGAGAAACACTTAATGAAATTCTCCTTAGTCAGCAGGGAACATCCTTAGTCATCAGGGAAATGCAAATCAAAACGACCCTGAGATTTCACCTTACACTCATCAGATGGCTAAGATCAAAAACTCAAGTGAAAATACATTCTGGAAAGGATGTGGAGAAAGAGGAACCCGCCCCCATTGCTGATGGGAATGTAAACTTGCATAACCACTTTGGAGATCAATGTGGAGCTTTCTCAGACGATTAGTAGTAGTGCTACCTATACCATTCCTAGGCATGTATCCAAAATATGCTCAAATATACCACAAGGACATTTGCTCAGCCTTGTTTCTAGTGGCTCTATTTGTAATAGCCAGAATCTGGAAACAACCCAGATGTCCCTCAATGGAGGAATGGACACAAAAATTGTGGTACATTTAGATGATGGAATACTACTCAGCAATTAAAAACAAGGAAATCACAAAATTTGCAGGCAAATGGTAGGAATTGGAAAAGATCATCCTGAGTGAAGTATCCCAGAAGCAGAAAGACATGCAGGGTATATACTCACTTATAAGTGGATAATAGACATATATATATATATATATATATATATATATGCTAAAATCTGTACACCTAAAGAAGCTAAACAAGAAGGAGGACCCTGGGTAAGATGATCAATCCTCACTAAGAAAGGCAAATGAGACAGACATAGGAAGAAAACAGAGAACAGGACAGGGGCCTACAATAGAGGGTCTCTGAAAAACTCTATCTAGCAGGGTATCAAAGCAGATGCTGAGAGTCATAACCAAATTTAAGCAGAGCACAGGGAACTTACGGAAGAAGTGGGAGATAGAAAGACCTGGAGAGTACAAGAGCTATAAAAGGAGAGCAAAAGAACCAAAATATCTGGGCCCAGGAGTCTTTTCTGAGACTGATACTCCAACCAAGACCATACATGGAGATAACCTAGAACCCTTGCTCAGATGTAGCCCATGTCAGCTCAGTGTCCAAGTGGGTTTCCTAGTAATGGGAACAGGGATTATCTCTGACAAGAACTCAGTGGCTAGCTCTTTGATCACCTCCCCCTGAGGGGGGGCAGCCTTTCCAGGCCACAGAGGAAGACAATGCAGCCAGTCCTGATGAGAACTGACAGGCTAAGGTCAGAGGGAAGTGGAGGAGGACCTCCTCTATCAGTGGACTTGGGGAAGGGCACCAGAAGAGATCACGGAGGGAGGGTGGGATTAGGAGGGGATGAGGAAAAAGGCTACAGTGGAGATACAAAGTGAATAACCTGAAATTAATAAAAATCAAATAAAAATTTAAAAGACAAAAGTACACCATTTAATGTATATGACTGTTGAAGATCTCCCTCTCATATTTTTTTTTCCATTTGTTTGACTATTACCACCTGTCTTAAGGGATAATGTACAGCATTTTTAAGTAGACAGTTCTATCTTCGAAGTACAAACATATAATGCTTACACAAAGTAAAAGAAACCGTTCTCTTCTCATTGATTTCTTTTTTAATAGATGGAATAGAAGAAAGTAGAGTGAACTGATTTTGACGTTCCAGGTCTAAATGAGTTTGGCTATAAACTGTGTGGTGGTTGACTCCTCTCCACTGACAAGTTTCAAGGAAGTAGGCTGTTGTCTTCAGGGGTGGAAGAATGAAGCCAGAATGGAAGAAAGCAATAGAGCATCTCTCAAGCTAAGGGAAGGAAAGTAGGAAAGCAGCCCCCAGAAAAACAACATGCAGCCAGAGTGACAATGGGAGTCAGTTCCCAATAGCATGGAGAGTTTGCTAACTCCTGCTTCTGACCTAGGACATTTGTCTCATACTGGACTCAGAATGCAACCAGAGGGCACTTAGTCCACATGTGAAAGCCACCACCACCTAATAGCAGCTATAGTTGAAAAGTGATAGATGTGGCTCATGCAGGCATTTCTTTGATCTCTTTTCATCTAAAGCATATTAGAGTCCTATACTAATTTCATTAACCTTGTCACATTGCTAGCCCAGAGAGAATGTAATTTCATTTTTAAGTTGGATTTTGACATCATTGGTGGATGATGAATTATTGTAAATGATATCATTTATTTTGAATATATTAAATGCTTATGAGAGCATGGAGACCAAAGTCGGTGCTGAGGTGGTTCATTATTTATTTATTTATCTATCTATCTATTTATTTATTTATTGATACCAACCCTAAGTTAGAGCCTCTGCTCTGAATGAATTTGCAGGCACCCTAGTCATTCTGCATTCAGTCTTGCTCTGAGCTAGGAAAGACTTCTGAGCTCAGTAGAGAGGATGACATACCTCATGGTGGTCCTACTTTTTGTAGTTTATCTCCTAACTAGTACTGTGTGTCTTATGAAAGCCCAGATAGCAAATATGTCAAATATTTAGTCTTTGAATTAAAGGGACAGAACCAAATCACAGTAAGAAAAAGAGTATATAATAAGTGATCATATATACCAATATTTTTCCTTCCCCAGAGAATATGAAGAACATTGTAAAGGTCAAAGGCTAGAACAGTCATGTATTGACATACAGAAAGGAAGGTTATGTGTCCTTTGCAACATTCACTTTGGCCTCAAAGTTAGCGAATGTCCAATAAGAGAAAGAGAAATTTATTGTTATTGTTATTATTGTTATTGTTATTCTTATTATGCAGTCTAGTCTTTATAGTACTTGTAGGTCTGGAACTGACCTTGCAGCCCAGGCTGGTCTTTTATTTTATTAATGAAGTTGTTATTTACTTTATCTCCTGATTGCTCCTTTTAGTCCCTCCCTCTTGCCTCTCCTCCCCCACCTACCCCATCCTTTCCTTTTCCTCTGAAAAGGGAAGGTCTCCCATTGGTACCAACCAGCCTTGGCATATCAGGTTGCAGTTAAGGTGGCACATTTTCTATTGAGGCTAGACAAGGCAGCCCAGTTTGTGGGGAAAAAAAAAGATCCAAAGGCAGTCAATGTAGTCAGAGACATTCCCTGCTCTTGCTTTAGGAGTTCCACATGAAAACCCAGCTGCACAACTGTTACATATGTACAGAGGGCCTAGGTCCAACCATGCATGTTCTCTGTTTGGTTCTGTGAGCTACTATGAACCTATGTTAGTTGATTCTGTAGGTTTTCCTGTGGTGTCCTTTACTCTTCTGGTCCCTTCAATCCTTCCTCCCCTTCTTCCACAGGATTCCCTCAGCTCCACTTAATGTTTGGCTGTGGGTCTCTGCATCAGTTTCTATCAGCTGCTGGGTGACGCCTCTTTGATTACAGTTATGCTAGACTCCTGTCTTCAAGTATAACAGAATATCATTAATAATGTCAGGGGTAGGCTCCCTCCCAAGGTATGGGTCTCAAGCTGGCCCAGGCATTTGTTGGCCCTTCCCTCAAATTCTGCTTCATCTTTTACCGTTGCACATCAGGCAGAACATTGTGTGTCTGAGGTTTTATGGCTGGGTTGGCATTCTAGTCCCTCCTTTGGAAGTCCTGCCTGGTCACAGGAGATGACCAGCAGAGGTTTCATACCCCCCATTGCCAGCACTCTTAGTTAGGGTCACCCTCATGGATTCCTGGGAGGATCCGTTGTCCTACATTTCTAGCTCCCAGAGACCCCCCCTTCCAGTTGTCTCTCCTCCTACTCTCTCCTTCTGTTCTCCCCTCACTTTATACCCATTCCATCCACACACCCACCCACACTCAGCCCAGATGTTTAATCTATTTTCCCTTTGCCGTGAGAGTCAAGCGTCCCAACTTGGGCCCTTCTTGTTACTTACCTTTTGGTTTGTGGTTTGTGTCATGGTTGTCCTTTACTTTATGGCTAATATACACTTACAAGACAGTACATACCATGGGTGTCTTTCTAGGTTTGGGTTACCTCACTAGGGGTAGTTTTTTCTAGTTCCATTCATTTGTCTGAAAACTTCATGACTTTGTTGTTTTTAATGGCTGAGTAGTACTCCGTTGTGTGAAAATGCCACAGATTCTTTGTCCATTCTTCGGTTGTTTCCAGTTTATGGCTATTATGAATAAAGCTGCTATCAACATAATTGAGCAAGTGTCCTTATGGTATGGTGGAGCTTCTTTTGGGCATATATGTTGGAGTGATATAGCTGGGTCTTGAGGTAGATTTATTCTCAGTTTTTCTGAGAGAACACCAAATTGATTTCCAAAGTAGTTGTACAAGTTTTCACTCCCACCAGCATTTGTGGGGTGTTCCCCGTGCTACACATCCTTACCAACATAAGCTATTGCTTGAGGTTTTTTTTTTTTTTTTTTCTTAGCAATTCTGACAGGTTTAAGATGGAATCTCAGAGATTTTTTGATTTGCATTTCCCTGATGACTAAAGATGTTGAATATATTTTAAGTGTTTCTCGGCCATTAAAGAGTCATCTGTTGAGAATTCTCTGTTTAGGTCTATACCCTGCTTTTAATTGGGTTATTTGCTTTGTTGATGGCTGATCTTAAACATAGAAACTCTCCTGTCTTAATATTTGATACACTGTAATTACGAGATTTGTAATTGTAAATTAAATCCTGTCATGATACAAGTATAAAACTGGCCAATTCAAATAGGATTTCTTTGCATAGACTGTTATCATAATTTGCACAGCCAAACCTTCACCACACATTTAGATCGAGTCAGTGCTCTTTAAGTTTGAAGTTCACTGTGTAGCCTAGCTGGCCTTGAACTCAGTAAGTAGTCTAGGTCAGCCACTAGTCCATGATGTGCATGCTTCAAAGTCTACAGTGCTGGGATTACAAGTGTGCACCATCATACCAGGTTCATTAAAAAACAAAATTTGATGACTAAGGGTTTTGAGCATTTCTTTAAGTGTTTCTCAGCCATTTGATATGCATGTTGGCATGTTGGTGTCTAACTTCTTGAATTCTTTATATATTCTGGATATTAGCCCTCTGTCAGATATAGGGTTGGCAGAGATCTTTTCCAGTCTGTAGACTGTTGCTTTATTATGTTGACAGTGTCCTTTGTTTTACAGAAGCTTTTCAGTTTCACAAAGTCCTATTTATTAATTGTTGATCTTAGAGCCTGGGCTGTTGGTGTTCTGCTCAGGAAGTTGTCTCCTGTGTCAATGAGTTCGAGGCTCTTCTCCACTCTTTTTTTTTTATTTTATTTTTTTAATTTTATCGACAGATGTTTTTTTTTAAATTTTTATCAGTTACATTTTATTAATTTTGTATCCCTGCCGTGCCCGGAACCCTCATTCCCTCCCAGTCCCTCCCTCCCTCCCTCATCACTACTGTGCCCCTTTCCAAGTCCACTGATGGGGGGGGACCTCCCCCCATTCCACTCTTTCTTAAAACAGATTTGCTGTGTCTGGTTTTATGTTGAGGTCTTTGATCCACTT
Organism: Rhombomys opimus; assembly: GCA_010120015.1. NCBI lineage: Eukaryota > Metazoa > Chordata > Mammalia > Rodentia > Muridae > Rhombomys > Rhombomys opimus. The sequence goes on from REGO01000127.1 coordinate 3,999,020, forward strand.
GGACTTTAGTTTTGTGCAGGGTGATAGACTGGGGTCTGTTTGCATTTTTCTGCATGTGGACATCCAGTCAGACCAGCACCATTTGTTGAAGATGCTATATTTCTTCCATTGTGTGGTTTTGGTATCTTTGTCAAAAAACAGGTGTCCATAGGTATATGGTTTAATTTCTGGGTCTTTGAGTTGATTCCATTAACCCACCACTCTGTTTTTATGCCAGTATTATTCATTTTTTATTACAATTGTTCTGTAGTACAGCTTGAGATTATGGATGAAGATACATCCAGAAGATCTTTTATTGTAGAGGATTGTTTTAACTATTCTGGGTTTTTGTTATTTACTTGTTGATTGTTTCTTTTGTTGAGAAGCTTTTGAAGTTCATGTGATACCTATAGTCAATTCATGGATTTATTTTATGTGCTATTGAAGAAGAATTCACAATGTTTTTGACTATGCCTCTATCTTAAAGTACTTTTTGTTTTCTTCTAGAAGTTTCAGAATTTGGGGCTGGTTTTGTGGAAGGGAAGATATATGGCTGTAAATGCATTCTTCTGAGGGTAGCCATCTTAGATCATTTTAGAAAGTGTACCTTTTTCACATATTACATTATAAATGAAATATGTATTCCAATTACATAATACAATGTAATATATTTCAGTTATGTAATATTTTAATTTATATGAAATATTACTGATTCATTTTAATGTTTATGTTTCCCAAACACAAGTGTATCTATTTATAATTACTACTGTTACAGTTAGACATACATTACAGGAATCTCTGAGTGGACAGCAGAGTATTGATTCATTTAAGATAAGAAGGATGTTAAACATGTTCATATGTAAACAGTTAAACATGCCTCAGTAGCTGGTATTGTTTCAAGTTTCAAGAGTCTAATAGCAGGTAGTTTATTTTAGGTATATTTAAGCAGAGCACAATTTGGAAAAAGAAGTTTCTTGGTAATAATCACATCAACTCAGTTTGTGTGAAACAAAATTTAAGACATGACTACACTGATATTTATGTAATGTATGAATGACATGTTCCATAAAGATGAGTTCTATGGATTAACCGAGAAAGCAGGCTTAAGATAAACAAGCTTGTGACAGGGTTCTGGAGGAGTAAATGTAGCGTGTCTATACAAATAGTGCAAAGGGCACCTGGCTATTAACCATGTCTCCTCCCAGCTTTTCGAGAAGAAAACAGGTTATCCATTTCTCCCTTTGAAGAGAGAATCCTGTGTATTTAATATTCCTGATTCCCTTGTTATTATCTCTGACCTCAAATAACCCATAATGGAGACATTCACAGTCCAACTTGATCAGGGTAAGGGAGCTGAGATAGTCCTGTTGAATGTAAATTCTACAAGAACAGTTAGGAAATAAACAACAGACTGAATAGCACAGTGGACGGGACAATGAGAAAAATGAGCTAGAAAAACTACATAGCCTCGAAGGAATGAGTGGTAATAAAGTTACATTATCGTTACTTAACGTGCGCGTGAGGTCTAATGAAAATGATCTTTCATCAACCACATTACTTTTCCTTTTGTAAAACCCACTTCTCCATGGGTAAGGCATTTCATTCTTGATTTCTATGCAGCTTCACTGCATGCTCCTGTGCATGCTTTTTGCCGTTGTTATTTATTCTGACTAACCCTTGTTGAACTTCCCAAATCCAAATATTGTTGCCTCTTCAATTCTTCATCTTATCTGCTCTCGTAATCTCACTGTTTACTTTTTTTTTTCATTTTGTACTTAATATATCAACACACCATTTACTTATTTGCTTCTGTCTCTTTTCTGTGATTATTCATCTTCTTATGCTTCCAGGCTGCATTCTGACTTCCTGGCTCTAGACATTAAGATATCTAACTCCTTTCTTTTTTAATTTATTTTTTATTTATTACAATTTATTCACTTTGTAGCCCAGCTGTAGCCCTCCCCATAATCCTCTCCCAATTCTGCCATCCCTCCCCTTTCTCCACCCATGCCCCTCCCCTAGTCCACTAATAGGGGAGGTCCTCCTCCCTTTCCATCTGACCCTATTTTATCAGGTCTCATCAGAACTGGCTGGCCCTCCCTCAGGGCAAGGTGATCAAAGAACCAGCCACTGAATTCATATCAGTCAACTTCTTTCTTTAATTGTGTCTAATGTGGTGTCTTCCAGAGTTTCTTTGCAACTATTTTCTGCTCTAAGTAGATTTATTTTTTTTTCAGACCTGTTCATTTGAGATGATAGTACTTTGAAACCTTTGACATTCTCTAAATTTCTTTTCTACCTCCTAAAAGGCCCTGAGAGAATGGCTTGGTTATGATTACAGAGATTCTATCATCAACAGTGTTATGAAGGTCTTTTATTCTAAGTGCTGCGATTTGTCCTCCATTTTTATTTCATATTCACATCTTTGTAATCATGTCTGCTCCAACACATTTGTCTTTACTTCTTCTGTGAACCTAAAATAAATTACAACCCGGGAAACTCTTCCTGATGTATGTATATGGGTACATGGTATATGAAGCCACGTGTGTTTGCATGTGTGTGGCTGTACACATGTATGTGGGTGCTGTGCACTTGTGCACATGTGGGGACTTGCAGTTCACTTTGGGTGTTTTCCTAGATCACTCTTTGTAGAGACTAGCTCTCCCACTGGACCTGTAAATGCCAATTCTCATTAGTTTAACTATCTACCTTTCTCCAGATATCCACCATTTCTGCCTCCAGAGTGTGAGAATCTGTTGTATCTGCCAGATATGTAAGTGAGTTCAGGGGATCCAGACTTTGGTCCTCACACTCATAAGGGCAAGCACTTCATTTACTGAGCCATTTTTTTTCAGTCTCCCTTAGAGTCATTTAAACCAGATTTCCAGACTGGAATTTTTTAAACATAAATAGACTATATGAATTAATTTCTTATGTTTGTTCATTAACGTGATTTTGATGTGAATTTTCAGAGGAGATTCTCATATAAATCCCTCAGAGGCAAATGAGCACAGACACCTGTCTTCACCTCACCCTTCTGGCTTTCAGGTCCTCGGCGGAGGTGCTGCTGTTCAAGAGTCCTACTGCACACAGAGGTCTCTGTCTGGCTGTGATCTTTTTACAGCTTAGGCTCTGTCTCCTCTATACTAGTAGCCATGGAAACTGACACAACAGACTGCCAGAGAAGACAGATGGCCCTAGTGTTCTGCCCCACTTTGGGTATGCATCCTTTAGCATTTCTGAAGACTATTTTTTTTTTTTTTGTGATTATCACTAACGCAATCATGTTTGGGTACAACAATGCATATTCTATCTTATTTTGTCCACAGTTGCTTTGAGCTGCATCTCATCAACATTCTTCTGGGAGTCTGCTGTTACGAATTTTCAGCATTGAGTTATCACCCCTGGGAAAAATATTCTTTTTCCTTTTTTTTTTTTTTCACTAGTCCTATTCCTTGACCATAACAGTCATCAGATGCTAGACTGAAGGACCAGATGAATAAAGGAAGATATTTTCCACTGGGCCTGGTGTGACTTTTGGAGTTAGATTATGAAAAAAAAATCATGACAGAGTTTAAAGTTCATAATATGGTTGGTATTTTTGTCTGGTGATGAGCATCACTGATACACTCTGTTCACAAGTTTGTGCTGCATATTTTTTAGAAAGAGGTATTATGTCTAGTCAATTCTACCATCCTAATCCGAAGCCTAAATATGTTTGTTAATACTTTACATATGAAAATAAACAAAAGGATTCAAAGATCAGTAATGATTAATGACTTGATAAACTTGAATTACATATTTTATATTGGATATAGAACAAAAGCAGCCACAAGTAAATGAATAAATTTTAGAATATGTTGCCACATAAGCAGTTGTAATATTTATTGGTTTTCCAATATAATATGAATACTCTCTCTCTCTGAAATTTAATATTTCTGATGGATAAGGTCTCTTTAACAATTTATTTTATAAGTTTACATATAAAAAGTTTATGTCGCATTTCACTTTTAAATTACATTATGATATAGCTGCTGCTTCCTTCTGGTTTGCTGGTGCCTGCGATCTTGGAATTTTTAATAATGGATGGGACTAAAACGTCCTCTTAAAATATGTATTTTTATTTATGTGTATGTATCTGTATTCCACATGAGAGCTCTCAGAGGCCAGGGGAGGGTATCAGATGCCCCTAGGTTGTGAGCCACCTGATGTTGGTGTCAAAAGCCAAATTTGAGCCCTCTGGAAAGGCAGTGTGAACTTCAACTGCTAATCCATCTCTCTAGTTTTTTAAACATCTTTAAAAACATCTGCAAATTCCAGACCTGGTAGCAACATCTTCCTATAAATCTACGGCTTCTCAAAATTTCAAATTTCAAAGCATATCCCACACCTTGCTATGGAAGTTTCAGATGGCTAGAAAGGCTTTGACACGAGATTTCTGTGAGCACATGCATGCGTGAGTTCTGCCGTACCTCAATCTAGGGAGCATCATTCCCACAAGAATGATTTCTAGGTTCGGGAGAGATGCTATTTCATGCCTCACTCCAACACCGCCTTTCAAAGATCTGTCTCACAATACTGAAGAACATGTGATAGGAACATGATCCTAGGTAGCACTATGGGTGCTTCAGCAGGCTACCACACAGGAGGTTGTGGACTTGAGTTTGGTACCACACACACATGCATTGAAGGTGAGGTCTCCTCACTTTCCACAGCTATGTGAGCAGGGCAGGTTTCCATCTTCTGACTCTTAATCACATTTTCATTCATGGCATGAGCCTGATGTTCCACCTTCCTTCAAGTTGATCATGAGAAACTGTTGTGAAAACTGTGGTGAAAGTCCTAACCAAGGATCTCACACACATATCATGCTCAGGTTTAGCAGTGCCCTGAGGAGCTTGTGCCCAAGGCACGTGACAATGTCTTGAAAACAGAGTGTGTAAGAATGTCAATGTTATAATCCTAGCTGTTCAGAGGGGGGACTATTTTACATTTTTCCAGGAACTCATGATGAACCAATAAGAATTCTGTTTCCTTCAAATACATGCTGAAGTAGTAACTGTTATTCTAGCCATCAATGACCATTAATTAAAAAAAAAATCTGTGTTTACCTTCACTGTGTGGATTTAAATCATAAAACATGACTCTGAAACATTATTTGACTGAGGAAATGGGTATGGGAGGAGAAAAGCTTCCTACAAACTAGACCGTGAATTTTAGAGAAAAATAATCAGTAAGAGAACCTGAAGGAAAGACACAAGACATTTCATCAGAGGCCATCAAGAAACACTTTAAGAAGCTACTGACTTCCAACCAAGTCTTGCAATGAAATTAGCCTGTCCTCCTGCATGGAAAAATGAACACAAGCCAGGCTGTATGTTTAGTCTATGCAACAACATGGGGATTTGGATGCATTGGCTCTGGCAGAAACCAGATGCCTGGTGAGATTAGTGTATGAAAGATGGAGATGGCAAAAAGAAGGCCCAGCCACTGCCATAGGTGAGGCCAATGCTCTTTTTTTGGACTTGGGTTCTGAGAATGGATGCCATCCATCAGAGGCATTTCTGGAATCACCTTTTATTGTTTATAGGGTGTTTTCAGGGTTATGCCGCAATCTACGTAAATTCTTGGAATCTAGTCATGGGCAGGTCTGCTTCACATAGAAGAAAAATAAGATTGAGAGAGGCTCATGGGAGCTCAGTTCTGTAGTATTTCTACTTTGTAACAGCAGCAGCCTCTGTCTTATTATGCCCATGCCATTGTCAGGCAGTATGGTAGGCAGAAGAGCTCTGACACTTCTGAAGTCAAAGATCGTTCTAAAATCCTGAGGAAAGAGCCAATAGCATTAGTGAGCATAACTCTGGGAGGGCAGGTGATTTTAAAATCATCTGGATCCGAATTGGGCCCTGACATTATTATTGCCATGATTTTTCTCTAAAGAGACCAGGATAATTCAACCAGTAGTTAAATTTTATTGTGTAATATATAAAATTTCATGTATCAAAACACATGGCACCTCTGGGTTGGATAATGACAAAAGAGATTGAAACTTGCATTCAGTCTACACCAAGACACTGTTCAGTGGCTTTCATCGCTGGCTTGAAGCCATATTTTACAGAATCTATAAACACTGGAATATTGTTTTTTCAGATGTCACTTAGAATACCCACGTACAGATCATATACTTAGCTGTACGATCTTTAAAGTTGTTAGAGCTTTGTTTAGATGCTTTTCTCATAATTGTTTCTCAGAAAATAATATTTTATAGCCACATTAATAAATAATATTTTATATTCACATTGATAAATAATATTTTGTTTACATTAATAAATAACACAAAATACCAACTTTTAATGATGCTGAGTCATTAATTAAACATGGATGAGGATGAATGCATTTCCTTAAATAGTAAGCCATTACTAAATAACCATAATAAAAATGATATTGGCACACAAGCAAATGTTCCTGATAAAATGTCTGAGAAAGACATTGATTGACCGTTTTGTAAAGCAGAAAGAAAATAGTAAAAGATTAACAGAGAAATAAAAATGAATTTTTATGGGAGATAACATACTTCTTTATTTTAATTTTCATTTTATAATTCCATATTTGTAATCAACATTCACAAATCAATCCTCATTTCAGATGCTGATTTTCTAGCCTGGTGCTGAGTTCTGAAATGCTGCATAATCTTTCTAATCAGATGGGAAGCCTCTATCTTCAATTGGAATTCTGCCCACTTACACCTGAGAATAAACTCTCTATACATTTGCAATGAGATGAGATTATACGAAAGTCAGGAAAATGCAATAGGGCATGTTGGGTAGCAAGGGTGGAGCCTCTCAGAGGTGAAGTTTGCTCATATAGCCCATACTTTCATCGTTGACATGTGAAACATAGTAGTCTCAATATTAAATTATTTCTGGGGAAATCTGTAGAATTGACATTTAAAATGACGTATAACATAGAAGATTTCTGAAAAAAAACTGCATATTCATTTGTACACTGAGGCTGGAGGATCAAAAGCTCAAAGGGAAGAATAAAGTGCAGAGAGCAAAGCAGGGGAGTCGTGATTCTAACTCATAGCCGAGAAAAAGGCTGTGAAAACACACTGGGAAGACATACAATATGGGAAAAGAAGAAGGGTCTAATGATAGATAATTGATAATTTGCAGTTCTTGGTGAGAAGATCCTGCCTATAGGGAACTGTAAGAGATTGGGGGAAAGGGAGATTCTGAGAGAGTCCTGCATCTCTGGACATAACTGTGAGGGGAACTCCTGCAAAGCAAAGATTCTGCCTAACATTATACCAAGGGTTTCACAGGTTCAAGTTCACTGACGCCACCTCTACTGTCATTCTAAAAACATGAAAGGGTATGCGGTGTTGTCTACCAAAAGGAATGTGATCACCGTAACATTTGAAAAGAAGGAAAACACGATTCATTTACATTCCCACTAACGATATAAGAAGAAGTATTTCTTCAGGCATCATCACCAGATTCTATGTATGTATGCATGTATGTATGTGTGTATGCATGTATGTATGTTTGCATCTACCTATCTATCTATCTATCTATCTATCTATCTATCTATCTATCTATCTATCTATCTATCTATCTTATGGTCCTTCTAATTGCAGTGCAATCAAATCTGAATGCAGCTTTGATTCTCACTTCCTCAATGACTATAGTTGTTGAGTATGATTCAGGTAATTATTGCCTAGTTTGTACTTCAAGGAAAAAATGTCAAATTTGTATGTCAGATCATTGACTGATACATAGAATCCAATGAAAAAATATTAAAGATCACATGAAAGTTGAATTGGTATTATTAGGGAACAGGAAGGATGCTATAGATATGAAGGCAAAGGAGGACTGAGAGAGAGAGAACAAAGAATGTAATATGCACAAGTGAAATTTTTGCAGTGAAATCCACTATTTTGTGAAAGTTATACATACTAATGTTTTAAACAGTAAAACAATTATTTTTCAAATATATTTTAGTTCTTTAGTTGATATAAACTGAGATAGAAAACACTTCACAGTGTAAATTCTAAAAATTCTATTGTCTAACAGTAGCTTTTAAAACGCTGTTTTAAACAACTCAGCGTTGTTGAGTTGGGACAGCTGGGTAAAGGACAGCTAAGGATGCATTGGACATTGCTGTTTGGCTGCAGATGCTCGCAATTTAGGTTCTAGAATGATGCCGCAAACTGTTGGAAGCAGACACAAGAGCTTTTGATCTGCTGTTGCTGTCACTTCCCTGTCCTGTGGATTGAACTTGAATTTGCAGCTGTGAGACACCCGTGCCAACTACACCTCACAGTTTCCATTCAATGTCCTCTCCAGGCTGTTCCTTGTGTTTGATTATAGGAGTGATGGCTGTTTTCTTCCTCAAAGGGCCAACTCTTACAAGGAATGGCAGGTGATCGAGGTGTCCTTGCCAAATGCATTTAGTGCACCTGACATGAACCCAGCAGAGGCTGACAGCCTCTTCGAAATGCAAGCACCCCTCAGATAGACTTCCTGATTGTTTGTCTCCCCTTCCTTCCTCTACTCTCGACTGTTAGCAACACGAAGCAGCATGCCACTACTCCACGTCCAACTACAAGTCACCGAGCAGTTCCTGGTGCATCTCTGCATCAGGCATTCCCAGTCACACGCAAAGTGACACATTCTTCAAGGGGTTAAAAGTACATGGGAAAACAGTGAATAGTGACACCTGAACATAAAAATGTGCACAGTGTGCATGAAGGGAGAAAAAAAATCTGCCTAATAACTTCAGCTTTGACTTAAATATAATGCAGAAGGCTAAAAAAGTATTACTCATTAAAACAAACAAATTTCCTCCAATCCAACATCAAAAGAAGATTTAATACACAGAACTAAAGAAGTAAGTTATCAGAAATTATCAAGTCCAAAAATTACTGGAATACTGAAACAACTATAATTAATATTCAGAATGATCAGAAAAAATACAAAAATGAAAGGCAGACGGACATTATTAGACTTAAACTTTCAGAAAATACTCCAGTAACTACTGTATATTGAATATGCAAAAAAGAAGACAGTTGCAAAAGAGCCACTGACGGGGTGAGATCTGTGTACAGCTGTCTTTGGGATGTGCATTGGGAGCTGTGGTTTACCTATACAAGGTCAAGCCTATCAAAAGTCCAGCAAAGAGGTGGAGAGACAGACTCTGGGTTCCTCTCCCCTCTCAATGAGGAAGCGCTGGCTTCTGGGGGAAGAAGAGTCAGTCTTCTTTGAGGTATGACCCCTGGACAATCTTACACCTATACGCATATGAGCAACCCTAATCGGATTTGGTGGGTATTGCATTTTTCTCTCTGTTTCCGTGATAGACACTATGACCGAAGCAACTTGGGGAAGAAAGTATTGATTTCATTCTACAGTTTTTAGTCCACCAAAAACAGAAGTCAAGAAAGGAACCCACGAAACCAGGAACCCGGAGGAGAGCGGAAGCAGAGACCATGGACGAACAGTTTACTGCCTTAATTTTCTTGGCTTTCTCAGCTCTCTCTCTGACACCAACCAAAACCATCTACCTATGGAAAGTCTACCTACGGAAAGTGTCCCAGAGACTTCTTCTCAGGCCAATCTGATGGAGCCATATTTTTTCTCCTGAGGTTCCCCTCTTCCTGGATGATCCTGGGTTGTGTCAACTGATGAAAAATTAACCAGAACAATGGGTAAGGAAACCTGACAATGAAGGTTTGAGGTAATTGTTGGGGTGAGCACAGGGGGATTTGGAGGGAGGAAGTAGGCAGCAGAAAGGATTGAGAAATATTAGGTACGTGTATGAAGTTTTCAAAGAATAATTACAAAACAAAAATCTGGAAAAAGTTAAGATGCAAATTTATCAAGTTGAAACACCAATAAGTAGATACATATGTAACTAGTTTATGGAGCCTGATAAATCCTAAAGTTGTCTGGTAAGGGTGATACATGTCCCCAGGCATTAAACAAAGTCTGCTTATTCTTGCTTACACAAACACGAAATTATGGGCCATTGTCTCCATGCTTAGATTTTAACTCACACCAGTCACCAGGGGAGCTTATTTAAAAACAGATTTGTGGCTCCCACACCGGATAATTCTCATTCAGTCAGTATCTCTTTATTCTGAACAACTGTATTTCTAATGACTGTTCATGAGAGAAGGAGAGTCGTATTTCTTTGGGGAATATCCCCTGTTATGGGACTAGGTCATACCCAGGCACATATGGCTACAAAAATTGAACTCAGTGGGCTATTCAAGTAGTGTTGACGTGTGTGGGAGACTACATACCAAGAACAACTGAGTTTTAATTTCCAATCATTCTGATGCAAAAAAGAAGTCATGCTTTTGGAGGTATATAAAAATAAAGAGGCAACCCCTTTCCAAAAAAAAAAAAAAAAAAAAGCTGGGTGCACTGGTGCACGCCTGTAAACCCAGCCCTCAGGGAGGCAGAGGCAGGTAGATCTCTGTGAGTTTGAGGCCAGCCTGACCTACAAAGTGAGTCTAGTACAGCAGCCAATGCTACACAGAAAAACCCTGCTTTAAAAATCCCCCCCCCAAAAAAAATCAAAGCAAAACAAAACCCTAAAGTAAAGAGACTTCTGAGTAAGATGGTAGATTAGCAGCTGTGTCTGAGAGGTTGAATACAAGTGAGGAAATGAGAGAATCACTCAATCCTCATCATGGAGAATGATGACAGACTGCAATAGCTCCTGGCTAACCTGTTCCTACTAGTACTAATTCCTTATCCGCCTAGCAGCATTTGCTGTGTTCACCAGCAAACGTCTCCCAGGAACAGAACTGGGAGGCAGCCGACATTCCATTAAACAGCCCAGCCACAAAACTGAAAAGCCTGTTACAGGCCAGCTTGATCTACAAAACAAGTCCAGGATACACAAGGCTACACGGTAAAACCCCGATTCAAAAAAAAACTTTAAAAAATAATAGATAACTGGAATTAACAAATATCTAATATTATTCTATCCAGTAATGGAGAATACACATTTTTCTCAGAAATACATGGACCCTCCTCTAAAGTTTATGCATTATGGGACACGGAAACATCATTCACAAATAAAAAATATTGATATCATTTCTTTCATTTTATTTAGACCAAAGTGGAAGAAAATCAGAAATCAGTAGTAAGAAAACCTTACACCACACAAATATAAGAGACTTGTTCTGAATAACATGGTTAAAATTATCAGTGGAGCACTGACAAGATCGAAGAGGAAAGTAAAATGTTCATAGTCTCAAATAAAAATAACAATACTACATATCAAACCCTCTACTGCACAGCGAAGGAAGTACAAAGTGAAACAATTACAGTTATAACTGCTCACATTAATGAATGAAATAATATGCAATAATCAACCTAATGGTGAAACTCAAGGCTTTCAAACAAAAAGAAACAAAACCACAAATTAACAAATGGGGAGACACAGTAAAACAAAAGTAGAAATTAAGGTGGTAAATACGAAAAGAGGAAAAAGTAGAATCGATGAAAGAGTTGTGTCTTTGAAAAAAAAATAACAAGATTAACAGGCTTCTTACCAAATTAATAACGAAGAAAGAAAAGACCCAAATAATAAAGCTAAAGTTGGAGTTTTTTCTTGTAGATCCCATTGAAATCTTAAGACTCATTAAGAATCAATTGTTTGAAAACTTTTCTTCCAAAAAATGAAAACTATATAGAAATTTTATAAATTCCCAAACTCATGTAGTCTTATCTAAATTAGATCATTAAGGCACAAATAATTTAAATAGATCCATAATATGCAATGAGATTGAAGCAGTCAGTACTACTCTGTGTGCATACTCATGTACACACACACACACACACACACACACACAAAAAAAAAAAAAAAAAAAAAAAAACAAACAAACAAACAAAAAAAAAACATTCCCAGGACTGGATTGATTCTGAATTATATTCTACCAAACAATTAAGGAAGATTTAATACCAAGAGTTGTAACTGTTTTATTACAGAAAAAAAGGAACACTACAAATTATGAAGTCAGGATTACCTTCATATCAAAACTAAATAAAAACAAAATAAAACATATAAATAATAGGCTAATTTTTCTGGGGAAGGTAGATGTGAAATCTCTCAGAAAGACACTTGAAAACCAAGTTTAAGAATATATTTAGATGACAATATTTTAAGACCAAGTGTTTTCCTTCTCAAATATGCAAATTAATAAGTGAAAAGATATCAGTATCCATAATCTAATGTTACTAAAAGTCTAAAGTCTTCCTGTGGAGCTCCTGTCCCCTCCGTGTCTTTCTATCTCCCCCTTCTTTCATAAGATTCCCTGCACTCTGTCCAAAGTGTGGCTGTGAATTTCAGCATCTACTTTGATACCCTGCTGGATAGAGCCTTTCAGAGGTCCTCTGTGGGAGGCTCCTGTTCCCTGTTTTCTCCCTCTTTGGATGTTAGTCCCATTTGCCTTTCTGAATGAGGATTGAACATCTTACCCAGGGTCCTCCTTCTTGCTTAGCTTCTTTAGGTGTACAGATTTTAGTATGTTTATTCTAGTATCCACTTAAAAGTGAGTATAGACCATTTGTGTCTCTGCTGGGATACCTCACTCAGGATGATCTTTTCTAGTTACCACCATTTGCCTGCAAATTTCATGATTTCCTTGTTTTTAATTGCTGAGTAGTATTCCATTGTATAAATGTGCCA
>REGO01000127.1:4016170-4066619 GCA_010120015.1 Rhombomys opimus
GGACTGAGAATGTCCTAAAGCCGGTGAGGCTCAAGGACAGCATTCCAAGAGGGGCTTCAGGACGTGTCTCACCAGGCACCTGACTCCAGCACTACTGTTATTCTTTTACGTCTAAAGAGTATATGCATGAGGTTTTAATAAAAAGTATTTACTTTAACAGGTGTAGCCATGATTTTAAGTGTTAAAGACTTTATTTTACTTGTAAACATTGTTCTTAAAATTGTGTCACTTCCCACACCTCTAAATGAGTGCTTTTTGTACTTAATTCCTATCAGGGAACACAATGAAAGTACGAAGCCAGTGGTTACAATGCTTCTTCTGTTATTTCTTAGAAAAATTAGAAGCTTCATAATCATTAGTGGTGAAATGCAAGATAGTGCCTTCTAAAGTAAATACGTTTTAAAATATTGTTATATGATGGAAGAAAAGAAGATGTCCCAGACAGCTGAACCCTAAACTTTCAGCAATAAAAGGAAGATACTTTGAATAATTGATCTCAAGTAGGTTTAGAAGCTTCATATGTACTTTTCAATAAGGGCTGAGGCTACCTTAGGCTATGTCAATGGGCTTAACCGTCTCACAGTGTCTGCCAGTCATGGCTCAGTGAGAGTCCAAGTCATTGAGAGTTACATTGTATTATGAGTTTGCAAGAGTAATACTCTCCCAAAGATACCCAGATGTGAAAGCTTGTAACCAGTGAAAATGCTTCCCTACATAATAACCAACTGCCACACCCAAACCTAATACAAATCATACCTTAATGGGCTAACTCAATCCATGTGGTTTTGATTTAGAGAATAATTATAGATGAAAACTTTGATTTGGAATTTGAATGACGTAAGAATGGTTAACATGTCTCACTTACATTTGGACAAATGTAACCAAGGTTACCTAACCATACCCTTTTCAGACAGTAAATACTATGTCCTTGGAGAGCGGTGGTGGCACTAGAAAGACAGAGAGATTTGGGTTTGAAGTAGAGGGTGATATAAGATGACATTGAGCAATTGTGCAGTTATAAAATGAGTGTCTATGGAATATGACGATACTTACAGTACCAAGATGCTAAAGAATCAGTCAAGGAAAAATACTCCTCTTGTACTTGGCTTTTTAATACAGATGCTGGGATCTTCAGCAAGCACTTTAGCAATGGACCCATCTCCCCAGATCCTTGGTGTCATTTGTACCTATGACATTCCCTTTTGTAATCACAATCTTAACTTTCACTATCCTATGTATGAACTGATCGTTTTACTTATTTCTATATTTATTCTAGCATTTCAATTCCCTATAGTCATCTTTCCTTATACAAGTCTTTCAGCTGATTGTATAAATGCCTACCTAAACAATTAGCTATATGAAAACTAGATTTTTGCAAGGTAACCATTTGTCCAAATAGTCCTTCTCTACAAAAAGCCATTTTATTGGTATTTCAAAGGAGCACAAAACTATCATAACCATTATGATTTCTTAGGAAATGAGACAATCAGGCACCATTCCAGCACAGGTTGTTTAAGAAACATCTTCCATTCTAAGCTTGGTTCATTGAAATAGCTCACGAGAGAAGGTTTCTGGCAAAAACTGAGAACATTAATTTGCTGGGACACATTACTATATATCAGACACATACAAGAGACTGATTTACAGCGCTGAGATGTTATAGCTGAGATTACAAAGATGAGGAAGATAGGTAAAGCTACTGTGCCTTTCCTTACCTCTGAAGATATTTGTGCAGGTACTGAGTAAAACCGAACACCCTTTCAAGCACAAAAATAATTAACACAATCAATCTTGTTCTCTTTATTGCCTTTGGATACAAATTTCTGGTTAAGCCCATGATTACTAAAAAAAAAAATGCCTTCAATTTTTTAATATAAAATACTCTACTAATATTAAGGATAAAAGGAAAAATAAAGCTGTTGCTTAAAAATGTTCAAGTGTATATTCACGGGAGTATTAACTACCATGATATAAACTATTATGGAATTATTATATAAAATTTTTTGCTTTAGGTTTGGCATGAAGTGGTGAACAAATTCTTTATTTTTCATTTGCACTTCTTAATTTATTTTGTGTGGGGGTGAGCAGAACGTTCTCTGGAGTTTGATATTTTCTTCCACTCTGTGGTTGGGACTGAACTCAGGAGCTACAGTTTGGCAGCAAGTGCTAGTGTCCACAGAACTCTCTCATCAGCCTAACAACACATCTTTTGCAACATGATGTAAACGCAGCAATTCGAATTGAAAGACTGAGGACAAAATTAAAAGCTTGCCTCCAAGAAAACTTGGGATAATGCCCAAAGTGATTTTTCTTTGCTTTATATGTTAAGGTTATCATTAGTCTTTTTAGAAACATACATCGGGAGCAGCCTTACCAGGCCACAGAAGATGACAATGCAGCCACTGCTGATGAGAACTGATAGTCTAAGATCAGAAAGAAGGAGAGGAAGACCTCCCCTATCAGTGGACTTGGGGAGGGGCATGCATGCAGAAAGGGGAGGAAGGGTGGGATCGGGAGGGGAGGAGGGAGGGGCTTGTGGGGGTATACAAAATGAATAAAGTGTAATTAATAATAATAATAATAAATTAAAAAAGAAACATACATCAGCTAAGTAGACTCAACTCTTGAGAGACATGAATGTGTTTATAATTAATTAGAAAAGAAACTTCCTGAATGTTTTTGTGACATAAAAGATGATCATATTTTCACAAAAAAAAAAAAAAAAAAAAAAAAAAAAAAAAAAAAAAACACTGGAGAGTCCTTCTCCTTTCAGTGGGTTAGGGGTGGAGGATAAGGAAGGGAAGGTGGGACAAGGAGGAAATGAGGGAGGGGGCTACAATCGGGATATAAAGTGAATAAATTGTAGAAAATAAAGAAATAAAATAAAATTTTAAAATAAATTTCAGTTCAAAAGAAAAAGAGTACTAGGAACAAATGTGATATTATTTACATCATAAAGAAGCTATCACGTGGGAAGTTGTCTTCTTCCTACTTATAGGTTTTCTTTCTATTTGACTTGACCCACCTCAGCACTGGCACGGGAGGTCGTTGTAAGTCGGTTCCTCTATCCTCTGGCATCCACTGTGGCTTGGATAAGATAATGTTTTCAGCTTTATTCTCTTAGCATATTTCTCAGTCTTCCGCTATCTTCTTCTAGTACCCTCTCTCCATCTGTCATGGCAACACAGTGTCTCCTAACCCTCCAAGTCTAAACATTTCTATTATTTCTATAGCATTTCTAGGATCACAGTCTGGACCATACTATATTTCCTCAGCTAAGCACCTCACCATATATCTTGAATATATCATTTATTTCCTCTAATTATGCTTCTATTATTTTTCTATTATAGCAACAAACAACAACCACAAAAAAATGGCAAAAGCAAATTAAGAAATAGGAGGCATATTTCACCTCCCAGAGTGTAAAATTCTTCCAAGTGAGGAAGGGATGGTATCAGGAGCATGAAGCAGCTGGTCACTGTGTATTCACAGTTAAGAAGAAAAGAGGAATGAATTTTGGTGTTCAGTATTCTCCTTTTTATTCAGACCAGATCCCCAGCTCAGAGAATGGAACCGCCCACATTTAATGTGGGTCTTCACATCTTAATGACATAATCTAGGAAATTCACCACAGACATGCACAAAGGTTTGTCCCCATGGAAATTGCAAATCCATCAATTGAAAATTAAGACTAACCATCATAATGTCTCATACATGAAAAATATGACCAGGCAGCCAGTCTTTCTCAAAGAGGTAAGTGGTTTATTATCTACCAAACTGCATTTAAGTCATCTGGGTGAATATCATTGGCATCATGAAAGGAAAAACATTCTACTTTTTTAATATGCTTAAACACTGAATACGTACTTGGATATAATATAGCTTATCTTAAAACATTCCCAAATCGCACGTAATAATGCAGGCTTAACTAAATGTGAAATTAGCTTCTGCAGCTACTTGAAAGTAAGGCAGAGAGTGCTAAGCAGATGTTGAGACTGACAATGTCAGGTACACACACACACACACACACACACACACACACACTTATCCTGGGAATTAAATGTTATTACTTATGTAACATTTTCTATGGAAGGAATGCCATTTTCAAAGGCTTTGACATGTGATTTAAGTAAGATGCATGCTATTAAACCAATGGCGGGACCAAATGTTTAGAAACAGCATGATGATATCTCTTTCTTGAGATCATTTCTCCTCATCAGCTTCTAATTCATAGAGTCCACATCTTACTCTATTGCTTATAAAACTAGATCATTTATTTCCTCACTTATTCATTTCTCAATACTGAGTTTGTATTTTCTATTAATAGATAAAGGAAAGTAGTATAGAATAAGAGCAAAGGAGAAGGAAAAGAAAAACAAGAATAAAAGGAAGGTAGGAAAAGAAAGGAGAGAGAGAGTGTGTGTGTCTACATTTATTCTGACCTTTGGTGTCTCCACTTTTCTATTATTCAAATAAAAAAGATTGATTTCCCATGAATCTCTTTCTGACTATATATAATAAGTTCCATGTCACTATGAATACACATTGAGAAGCTGTTTTCTGTCATTAACAGTAATAGAAAATGTCAGGAAAATCACATGAATCAAGAGGAGCTGCACTAGGTAAATGGAAACTAGGTACTCACAACAGATTTAGAAACAATATACTCAGCATCAAAAACTTGTCTTTCAGGCAAAACTTTGTTGAAAGGAAACCAATCGGTATATTAGACAGTTTTTTTTCTTATTATATTTGTCTGTCTATCTATCTTGTATACATCCATCTACCCGAGGAGTACTTTATAGAGGAAACCTATTTACTTCCGGTTTTGAAGCCTGAAAGTAAAGTCAGTATGTTTCAGCCCCAAGAAGCATCCCCTAACTATGGTCATATACTATTTATGGCAACACAGAAAGCCAACAGGGCAGAGAAAAACATCACAGGGCAACACAGGGTGGCAGAGAGCAAGTCCAAGTCAGTACATCTCTTTTGTAGTTTGCTTAAATGAGAACCAGCTCACGGATCTACTTTCATCTTTTAAAAGAGAGGTAACCTAGAACCCCTGCACAGAGGTAGCCCGTGGCAGCTCAGTCTTCAAATGGGCTTCTTAGTAAGGGGAACACGGGCTGTCTCTGACATGAATTCAGTGGCTGGCTCTTTGATCACTTCCCCCTGATGGGGGTGGGAAAGCTGCCTTACCAGGCTACAGAGGAAGACTATGAAAGACAGTCCTGATGAGTCCTGATAGGCTAGGGTCAGATGAAAGGGGAGGAGGACCGCCCCTAACCATGGACCGGGGGAGGGGCATGGAAAGAGAAGAGGGAGGGAGGGTGTGATTAAGAGGGGATGAGGATGGGACTACAGCTGGGATACAAAGTGAATAAATTGTAATGAATAAAATTATATTTAAAAAAAAAAGGGAGCAACTATGACTTTCAGTGACTTCCCACTAGATTTCCATCCTTCAAGGTCCCACTACTTGCTAACATTGTTGCACTGGGAATGAAACTCCTGATACCAAGTGTGTCTGAAGCACAGCACCCTGCTAATACACAACTGCAGATGGAGATAACATTTTCAGAAACATTAAGAACATAAGAAAATCCAAAGAGGTGTCTAGAAAATAAGAACAATCATAATATAGCACATTTTTTTTCTAGTTTTTAAATCATGCTACACAGGATTGTACCAACTGAAGCATAAATGTAAATATAAACTTATGTTTTAGTCATATAACAATGGCTCCAAGTGATTTAAGTCTAAAGATGCTTTACGTTTTTTTCCTCACAAGAAAATTATATGTAGCTAAATATGTCTTATCTATGTCATTTAAAAGATTCGATCTTCTTCCTCCAAAAGGCCTGTGGAGGACCTAAGCATCACAAGATAAAGGCTTGTTTGTGCATGGTTTTGCAACAGATGAAATCAGTTGAGGTCTATATAGAACAGTCAAGGCCTTAAATGTATTGAAAGGTAATATTAGAATACAAACATAGGCATGAGAAGAAGATATGGGGTGAAAAGAGAGACAGGAGTGACACAGTAACATCAGGGTTACCACGGAGTCCAAGTAGACAAGAGCAGAGATCACATTCATAGGAAGCATACCCCTGTTGATATATTATGTTTGTACTTCTAAACTCCAGAAATCAAAGAAAAGTATTCTTTTCTTTCAAGCTACATTGTTTGCATTCCTTTGTTGCAGTCACTCGAGGGAACTAATACATATAATATTAAAACACTAATATATATGAAGATTACTTTAATTCCAGGAGAATGAAACATTTTAAAAATTCACGTGGAAAACATATTTGTCTGACACAAATTAAACATGCAGGCACAGAGGACTGTACAGCTCACAGTGGAAGCTGAGACCTCGGAAGAAAACCGTAGCTAACCCGGGGTAGGGCACACGTGTGTAGGGAATTATACAACTCCACATATAAGTTCATAGATGCAGGGATGAGACTAAAACTAAGTCTGCCTAAGGTCCATGGGGGCAAGGTTCCTTGTAGAATGCAGCAGAAACTAAAGAAGCAGAGAGGAGGTCAGATTTATTGTCCCAAGAGTGGGACATTAAGATGCAGAGAACCAAACCAGCTGGTGGCCACGGTGAGAAGAGTTTCGAACCTTGGACAGTGACCGCTATGGAAGACAATAGCTGTCTCTGAAATGATCAGTGTTAGAGCCTGTGGCCCAGATCCCAGAGAAGAAAATAAGACCTCAAGCCTATTACAACTTAGTACCCTCCTGATTGCTGAGAATGGCTCCACTGAAAGAGGAAAATATAAGAGAGAGAGAGAGGCAGAGAGACAGAGATGGGGAATAAACTAACTCCAGATGTATGGGACATAATGTAGAAACACACACACACACACACACACACACACACACACACACAAGAAACCAAAGGTTGATCCTCCAAAACCACTAATCCCATAGAAATAACTTCAGGGAAAATACTTGGGAGGACTTCCTGACAAAGAACCCAGGGGTGATTATAATTTTGTTCAAACAACTGAAAACAAAACATGAATTCACTCTAAAAGAATAAAAACAAATAGCTGAGTGAAAGTGGGGAGCCAGTCTGAGATATGAAAGCATAATTGATTAAAAGGCAGAAATGGCGGCAGATAATGCCAAAACCGAACTGTTGCTAGAAATGAGAAAAAAATCAGCAAGACAAATTTTGCCCTCAGAGGAAAGTCTCATCAATTGTATGGAGGATTTAAAAGACTGAATATCAGGGCCTGAAGTCAGGGTAGAGGGATTGAATCATGTAATAAAAGTTAATGTTAAATTAAAAAAATCTCTTACAATTGAAGAGGAAGTAAAAACAATCTCCTATGAAAAGAACATAAGAAATAAGGAAACGCATGAACCCTAAGTCCACTCTGCAGATGTTACTGCAAAGAGCAGTTGCAACTGAAGATAAGGAGAAGCACCCTTAGGAGGTCACATGATAAACAGTCTAAGAAAGCACCATGAGTCCACAGAGTGATATGAAATAATACACTTTTTAAACATGATGACTTGGAATGTCAAGGATCTCAATTTTCCAATCAAAAGGTAGAGAAATAGGTAGAATTTAAAAATAGCATCTATCATTGTACTGTCTCCAAGAAATACACTCTCCCATGAAAGAAAGACACACCTTAGGACAAGAGCATAGAGAGAAAATATCTAGAGAAAAGGAACTCCGAAAGAAGCAGAAATCACCATTCTAATATCAGACAAAGCTTGAAATGTTAACAGGTCGATAGAGATGAAGAACATTCCTTCATTCTCATTTAAGGGAACAATCTATCAAGCAGAGTTTAGAATTCTAAATACATATGCCTACAAGACACAGGTACACCAAACCTCATAAACACAGTAAAAATGTCCATATTACAAAAAGCAATCTACAGAATCAATGCAATTCCCATCAATATTCCAACACAATTCTTTACAGACCTTGAAAGAGCAAATCTCAACATCGCATGGATGTTTAAAAAAAAAAAAAAAAAAAAAAAAAAAAAAAAAAAAAAAAAAAAAAAAAAAAAAGAACTTCCTTCTAGAGGTGTCCTAGTCACTGATCTCAAGCACTACTACAGAGCTTTTTTGTGTTCTAGAGCTTTTAGGTGTGCTGTTAAGTTGCCAGTATGATGAATACCCATACTTTTAAATGCAGGCGCTAAGTGCTATAAACTTTCGTCTTAGCACTGCTTTCACTGTTTCACTGTGTCCCATTTGTTACAGTATGTTGTTATTTAATTTCATTTAAATGTCAACGTAAAATACAGGATTAAAAATGCTTTTCAAAAGAACAGATAGATTCAAGTACAGTACGCCCTGGCGACCACCATCATTGCTTCCCATGGAGGGACTGCCTTGCCAGGCCACAGGGGAAGAGGACAGGCTCAGTCTTGATGCAACTTGATGAGCTGGGGTGGATGGGAAAGGGAGCTCTCCTTTTCTGAAGAACAGGTGAAGGGTTATGGGGAGGAAAGAGGGAGGGAGGAGAAAGGGAGGATTCAACTGGGAGAGGAGGAGGGGCGGGGCTACAAGAGCATGTAAAGTGAACAACCAATCAATCAATAATGGAAAGCTGAAATAACATCCTGTATCTTATAATACCACGATGGAATGAACTTACACATCAACAGCAAAAGAAGGTATACAAATTTCTGAGGACTAAGATACTACTACATCTTCATTGGCTCACTGAATAAATCAAGAAGGAAATAAAAATAAACCTAGAATTTAACAAAAATGACAACGTATACATCAAAAATCTGTGACACACAATGAAAGCAGTCCTTAGAGAAAGTTCACGGAGGTAAGTTCAAAAAAAATTCAGAGAGAATTCAAATAAACACGTTCATGGTACACCTTGGAAATACAATTTAAAAAGCAATCGTAGCAAATAAATAGACAAATTCAGGACACAAAATAATGAAAATGAAAAGATGGTACAAAGAAAAAGTGAATATTTTTATTTTTTTTAAAGTAAAAATAAATCGACAAACTCTTAGGAAAATTAACAGAGAGATGACACAAGTTAATAGGATGAAAAATGAAAATGGAGACATTACTTCAGATACCTCCCTATGAGTTATTGGTCAGCTAGAACGCAGAAAACTTACAAGCAACATAAGCTATACTGTTCTTTGTTGCCCACCAACTATATACGATAAGACCTATTGCCTTTGAGGCCACACATTTGTTTTCAGGTCAAACAGAAATCTGTCTCAAATTGATAGAAATTTCCTCCTCCCCTGCTAGCTCTCCTAGTTCTGAGAACTACAATGTGGGTCCTTGGAGGAGGATATATATCAATGGTTTTACTCAGATGTCATATTATTTGACACTACACCAATGGATAAGTCGCTGTTGCAATAGTGGCATGATTAATTAACTTTCTGATTTGATTTGAGGTTTCCTCATAGTAGAGAATTCATGTCTAGTTGTATAAACTTTGCTCAAAATCATAGTTATGAAGGTCGTAGGCCATTGGAGAGAGCCAACTATTTTTTTAATTAAATTTTTATTTTTATATTAGTTACAATTTATTTACTTTGTATCCTAGCTGTAACTCCCTCTCTCATTCCCTCCCAATTCCACCCTCCCTCCCTCATCTTCTCCCTGCTCCTCTCTAAGTCTACTGTTAGGGGAGGTTTTTTGTTGAACAGTCATACTGTAAAACTGCCCTGCCCTCCTCCTCTCTCTCTCTCTATATATATATATCTATCTGTCTATTTATCTATGTCTCTCTCTATCTATCTATGCAAATATCATAGTTGTGAGAGTAAGTGTCTATTGGGGAATGCCTAGCCCTAAATGGGGCATCTGTATCAGGCCCCCTTCCTAACCCTATTCCCTGTGCACAGCACAGACTCTGAAAAAAAAGACTTTATTGAAGCTTATATAGAAGAACTGAGTAAACCAAGATTATTCTGAAATGTGGAAGAAAAAATTTTTAAAGTTGAAAAGGTGTTAAAGACAAGTAACAAAAACTAATAATACAATTCAAGTTTAATTAATACATTAGGAAAGACAAAATAATAAATCAAGAAAATGTGTAAAAAATAATACAAGGCAGCTTCATAGTTGATTAAAATTATCAACCCTTAGGAAACACAGCAAACTCAGTAATTCACAAAGGATATCCATAGTGCTGAAGATAAAACTGAGCCTGAGATAATATTAAGCAGGGTTCATAAACCTAAATATGGAACTGTTAGGGAGGAGAATATCATTTACGCCCTAAAAGGAAGAAATAATGGGACAACGGATTGTGAGTCAACAAGTACGTTACTATAACGGGGCTCAAAATACTATTAATTTCTATATGGTCTTCAAACTCATTTAAAAATCTTTGCACTTCTAGGGGC
This sequence comes from Rhombomys opimus, assembly GCA_010120015.1. NCBI lineage: Eukaryota > Metazoa > Chordata > Mammalia > Rodentia > Muridae > Rhombomys > Rhombomys opimus. The sequence goes on from REGO01000127.1 coordinate 4,026,547, forward strand.
CAAGTCACTCATGCAGGGACATTTCAGAAGCAGAAACTGCATGTTTGTGTATTGTTTTCTATACTGGCTGTTGTCTAGAATTAGCTATCAGGATGTTCTCTCTGTCTGGCCATTCTCATGTGGCAGGTACTTGCCAAGGCAGGAAAATCAGGACATTGTTCAGAAGGCTGGAATTTAGTTGGCAATGATACATCAACACCACCTCCTTAGTTTTGACAGCACACTATATTGATAAAAGACGTTAGAAAGAGGAGAAACTAGAGACTATCCATAGAAATTTATAAAGTAAATTAATTCCACTATGGAAGGCTTATTTCAACAAGAACAAATGAGGTATGTACAATGATGTTTCAGAGTCCCTGGATCCTCTTTTCTTATTTTATGCAATATTATTTTTGGAGTTAAGAATGTGAGAGGCAAGATGCCACAGACAACCAAGAGGCTGGGCTTATTTAGGCCACCGCAAAGAGGACACGGATCATCAGCACAGATGAACTAGTCAAAGACATAGAGAAGCACATGAGGTTTTCTAGAGACAGGAACCAGGACAAGGCATAAGCAAGGCCTCAAGACTTCTCTGAAGGACAGAGACTAGCTTTACCTTTGAATATGTGAGTAGATTACCACAGAGTCCTCTGGGCTAACTGCTTCTCTGAGCTGGATCATCTCTCAACCAAAGCTTCCATCTGGGAGCGCGGAGCTCACGTAAAGGTGACAGTACCGGCAGGTTGCATGCTAATGTTAGTTACTCTGTTTACTCCCCTGGAGGTCAGCCCTTTCTCAAGCCACAAGATTTTATAGAGGGGTTGAAACAGGACTGAGTTTTCTCCGAAGTCCCTGAAGCCCTCTAAGAAGACTGACTCGTGTTAGGACTCCATATGGAAGACTCTCTGGGGGAAACAGAACTGTAAACTGTACCTGTCGAGAAGACAGGCTTTGGGGTGGATAAGAATCAAGGGTGATAAAACAGCCTTTCACTCCAGCCTGCAAGACAGATAGAATTGCCAATCCAAATTCTATTTTGTATTACCTCCCGCAAAGAGGAAAGTGGAGCGTTTCCTTTTTGGTACTATTTAATTCTAAAGAGCAGAAAATTGTGAGGAATGAAAATGAAAGAGACAGAAAGAAAATAGCAAACTAAATGGTTTGGGGTAGAAGGGATTTATTTCACTAAGTGTTTTGAAATTGTGTTGAGATGTTTAGATCCTAAGGGAACACAAAGACAAGAGTGGGTACGTTTTGACCATATGTTAAAGAAAACATGTATCATATCCTTCCCCCAGTAAATTCTACAAATATGAATAAGCACTGAACCTTGATTATTTCTGACTTTTGGTCAGTTTTACTTCTCTTGAAATTAATGAGATGATCTGAGGCTGAATTACATGAGATCTGATTCTTTTATTTTTCTTTTAATTTTTAGGGTTTTAAAATTATTATTTTAGGAGTATTAGTGTTTTTCTCTACACATGTCTGTGCACTTCATGTGTTTGGTGACCCTGGAAGCCAGAAAAGGGTGTTGGGTCCCCTGACACTGGATTATAGACTGTTTTGAGTTGACATGTGGTTACTGAGAATTGAGTCCGGGTCCTCTGATAAAACAATCAGGTTCTTAACTACTGAACAGTCTCTCTGGCCCTATGAGCCCTGATTCCTCGAGGCACAGACGAAACTGACTGTATTGGCAAAGCTGCCAATAGGGGCTTTGCTTCATAAATCTCAGTACTGGCTGCTCACAATAGAATTGTCTGAGATGCCTCCCAATGCAGATACGTGTTTTTTACATCAGAGACTGACTAAATTTGTCGTTGGCATGGCCAGAACCAGGTATTTTTAAAACTCACCAGCAACTGTTAGTGTGAAGCCTAGATCAAAACCCAATGAGCGGTCAGTGGCAGGAAGGGGCAGTCATGAAGAACACATCATGGCCTACAGATTACTGAGTGACTTTCTTCCCTGAGGTTCGGGGAAGTCATCTCTCACCTCCCATCTGGAGCTGCTGTGTCTCTATGAATGTGTGTAAAGCAGATACACACAGCTCACGTCTCCAGTTGCCCTTCCTCTGTCCCTGGGCCATTGTGTCCATCCCTATGCTAATCTAATTTTCTCACCAAGAGGGTTATGATGACTAACACAAATAACAAAGATGTGTCAGTAGTCGGCAGCGTAGGATTTGGTAAGGTATGGATTACCTAATGAAGCTTTAGTTTTTATACAATTATACAAATAATTATTTTATAGCTGACAAGTGGTGAATATGTAAAGCCAGCTGGAAACATCTATTATAATTATACCATATACGTTTTATTAATGTGTAAAAACAAGTTCATGGAAAATATCATATTTATATCACACACATTTTGCTCCTTTACTATGAACTGAAAACATCTGATGGTGTTTTATGTGATCATTTTTACTCTGTTTAAAGGGAAGCTATGAAACAGATGATGTCCTGCTGACAACTGCCCAGGAGGCCCGCTTCTGAGCGGCCTGTGGGAAGCTGAAAACAGTTTCAAAGTGGTGAGGGGAGCTGGCAGCACAAACCCCATTAACAAATAATGGGATTTGCACATCCCTGGCCTCTCCAAAAAAGGAGCTCTCCTGCAAGCCTCTTCTTACTATTTGTTTTCACTTAAAATCCTATTAAAAGCTCTTCTACCCTTAGAACAGAGAGCATCTTCTCCTGTGCGCATTATCAACCACAATAAATAGATTTGTGCTCAGAGATTCGGGCACTTTAATTGCCACTACGCATTTCTCTCAAGTAGTAAAAAGAAAATATCAACTTTTATGTGTCCCCTTTGATACAGTCTTTATACAGTACCAGCTCTTTATTCCTTTCTCCAGAAAAAGAAAAGAAAAATGATCCGATGGTACAGCTTGCCTTTACAAAATAAAATCAATAGTTAAACTTAAAAAGTGATACCAGTTGAAGTAAAGCAGAGCTTTTTCAACATATTAAATAGGAGGACATGGGCAGCGCTTTGTGACTTTGTAGTTAAATGACCTAAAAAGCAGACCTAATGAGGACAGCACAAACATGAATCAGGAGACTTGAGCAGATATCTGCTAAGCCCCAGACTGACTTCACTGCAGAGTGGAAAGCCATCACCTATCGTGAGGACACATGGATGTTTGCGGTTTGATTCCAGCACTTATAAGTTGGACAACTGCAGCCAATTAACTTATCTGTGTGCCATAGGCAGGAGCACAGAATAAACACACACACACACACACACACACACACACACACACACACTATTGCTGGATTGATACAATCCTGAGGTAGTACCCATGTTAGCACAACAAGTGGAAACTCAGCACTCAGCTGCATTTTCCTGTTGGGAGATTTTTTCTTCAACATGCAATGCAGTCTGTGAAAAACACTGGAGGGTCTTTTTACGACCTCAGTGAACTGTTCTTGATTAGTTTTGCGAGCTGTGCCCTTATCTGAAAGTGGGCTAAATACCTGGCCACTCTCTACTCTATATGCACTTTGAGCTTTGCATGTTGGAAGTTGGTTCAAAGCTGGCAGGGCGACATTTCTGTCTGACAAGTCCAACAACTTTCTTCAGGAAATTCCTGGGGATGCATTCCTAGAGATGATAGTGAAAACATGCTCAATAGCTATGATTGCCATTCACATTGAAGCACTCAATGGTGCTAATTAAAAAAAAAAAAAAAAGTAACCTAATGATTTCTCGAGGACATTGGGAACGTAATATGTATTCCTACACTGCAGAATTTGGAAGCCTGGCCCGTTAAGAATTACAAAAGCAACACTGGAGTTTCCAGCCTCAAGAGTCTGATGATTATACTGGGAATGTGTTACTCTGACTTGATCAATGTCTTTTTGGCCCTGCAGGCAACTTCTTTTGATGGGTAATGCTGGTGCTGAAGACTCATATTAATAAACTTAAAAGCCCTGATGAGACCTGATAATCTAGGGTCAGATAGAAAGGAGGAGGAAGTCCTCCATATCAGGGGACTAGGGAAAGAGCCTAGGAGGAGAAGAGGGAGGGTGGGCGGGACTGGGAGGAGAGTGTGGCAAGCCGTGGCTATTAGGCTATTAAGGGGGGGGGGGGGGGGGGGGACTGGGAGGAGAGTGTGGCAAGCCGTGGCTATTAGGCTATTAAGTTGCCGAGCCTAAAAGATGGTGCCTGCCGGATGTACTGACTGCTGATAAACAAGTCCATATTTGGTCAAGGCGAGCGTGGCACTGGCCCATTGGCTGCCTGCTGCAGGTCTGATGAGTGAGCGTGGTTGGCTGTGATTGGCTGATGTGGTTGCCTATATAATTGGGAAGGGCCCGGGGTACGGGGGGAGAAGAAGCTTACAAAGGCCTGAATAAACTGCTTGAGGAAGAGCTGGTGGTTGCGTCTTCCTTGCTGGTCGAGGCGGTCGTGACGAGTGGTGGCCTGTACGGGGAACCTCCGCTATCTCCCCACCGGAATGGCTCAGAACCTCAAGTAGTCAGGGAACGTGGATGGGGTAAGTCTAAAAAGGGCTTACAACCCCAGGAAATTGGGGAAGGTCCTCGGTACATAGAGGCTATTTTAGGTTGCCAGGAAGTAGGCACTAATCGAGCCAAATCTGGCTCAAAAGTGAAACCATGGGCGAGTCCTCTTCGCACCCAATTTTTTTTGGCTCTTAACGACCTGCTTCGTTCTAAGAATTTAAAGATTAAGAAAAACACCTTAGAAAGATTTCTAAAGGAGTGCGATACCGTTGCACCATGGTTCGCAGTCTCCGGGAATCTCACGGTCTCTTCCTGGGAGAAACTAGGAAAAGATTTAGACTTTGCTTTTGAACAGGGAACCCTTAAAGGTGGCGTAAGACCTATCTGGAAACTGGTGAGGGGCTGTCTTGAAGACCAGCGGTGTAGTGAGGCAGTAGAAAATGGACAGGCCGCTTTAGAGATGTTACAGGAGGAGAGATCAGAACAGGCGGCCAGTGAGAAGGGAAGTAAGAATAAGAATAAACTATATCCCAGTCTCACAGAATTGGACGACTCGGAGTCTACAGACTCAGAACTACAGGCTCTCATAGAGCAGATGGAGAGAACAAAGTTACGAAAGAGGGAGAAAAAGGAGAAGGGAAATCCCGAGAGGGAGGAGTGTTGTGAGCCTCCTTCTTGTCAAGTAATGCCGTCCGCACCCCCCTCCTTACTCGGAAGGAAAGAATGGCAGCTTGGGGCGCTCCTTTTGTCCAGGAACCTGGAGGGCAGTGAGGACAGAATTAAGATTAGCTTTCCCAGTTTTTCAAGACCCACAAGGAAATAGATATGAAGAACGTCTAGACTTTAAGGTGATCAAGTCCTTAGCTGATTCTGTAAGAGCTTATGGGATCACGGTCTCTTTTACTGTGGCACAGCTGGAAGCCCTAAACAGACACTGTCTGACTCCTAGGGATTGGGGTGGGCTAGCTCGAGCTTGCCTAAGCCCAGGCCAGTACTTAGATTGGAGAGCTTTTCTAATTGAGTACGCCACTGAACAAGCTGCAGCTAATCAAGCTGCCGGGAATCCGGCATGGGATAGAGATGTGCTGCTCGGGCAGGGTCGTTTTGCCAATCAGCAGACAGGATACCCAATACAAGTTTATGAACAAATCAATAAGATTGGGATAAAGTCGTGGAAATCCCTGCCTAATAGAGGGGAAGTGAGTGGCAACCTTACTAAGATCTTACAGGGCCCCATGGAGCCGTTTTTGGACTTTGTTGCTCATATGGTTGAAGCTGCAGGCAGAATTTTTGGGGACCCAGATGCAGCCATGCCTTTGATTAAACAACTTGTCTATGAGCAATGTACCAAGGAATGTAGGGCTGCCATAACACCTTACAAAGGGTAAAGGATTGGAGGCATGGATGAAGGTCTGCCGAGAACTCGGAGGGCCTCTGACTAATGCTGGCTTAGCAGCTGCAGTTCAAGTGCTCACAGGTGTGGGCATGCAGAGAAGGTTTCCAGATTGCCTACGCCCTCAAGGTGCCTGGCGGGGAGCCCATCACAAGTCACATGTGGTGGGCACAGCAGGTGAGTAGATGCAAGAACAGATAGATACGCTCTGGCAGTTTGCTCAATTAGGTTGTGAATGGAAGTACCCAGGGTTATGTGTAACCTCAGTTCAATTTCATAATTTCACCAAAGCTGCTAACCTGTCTAAGATCTTATCTCAACAGTTACTCGGCAATTGGTCTCAGGATTTTGAACACCTCCTTAGAGATTTGAGGCTGGCCATTGTGACGGTGAATTCCACTCATGTAGATCCTTCTATTGCTGAGAGCCTGACGTCCTGGATTTCTGCAACGTTTAGCCACCTGAAGGAAGGGGCGGGATTAGGGGTCTTGGCAACAATGATGTGTTGTGCTTTAGTGTTGTGTGTGTGGTTTATGTGCCATATGCAGCAATATCAACATCATGCCAAAGCCATGATTGCACAAGCCTTTGCAGCAGTAGAAGCTGGACAATCCCCTCAAGCATGGCTTGCCCCCATGAAATTTTAAAGCGTCACGTTCAGGCTGCACGGCTGAGCACTGCACGTGAGGTTCACTGACTGCTGATAGTGATCTCATGGAGAGCATGTCTGATAGCATGCGGGTTTTGTACCACCCTTCCCCAATCAATTCCCTCTCTACCTCCCGCCTCCGAAAAAATGGTACTGGACAGGTTGGGCTCGGTTTGGGCTGAGAGGCCTGACGCAGAGTCCGTACAAGGTCCTGAGTTGGTTGCCAGAGATCAGACCTCAACTCTCGCCTGTTTCGTTCTAAAACAAGAAGGGGGAACTGTGGCAAGCTGTGGCTATTAGGCTATTAAGTTGCCGAGCCTAAAAGATGGCGCCTGCCGGATGTACTGACTGCTGATAAACAAGTCCATATTTGGTCAAGGCGAGCGTGGCACTGGCCCATTGGCTGCCTGCTGCAGGTCTGATGAGTGAGCGTGGTTGGCTGTGATTGGCTGATGTGGTTGCCTATATAATTGGGAAGGGCCCGGGGTACGGGGGGAGAAGAAGCTTACAAAGGCCTGAATAAACTGCTTGAGGAAGAGCTGGTGGTTGCGTCTTCCTTGCTGGTCGAGGCGGTCGTGACGGGAGAGGAGGGAGGGGGCTGCAACGGGGGGATACTAAGTAAATAAATTGTAATCTCTCTCCCTCCTCTCTCTCTAGATATGCTTAGAAAATTAAAGACTGAATGAATAAATGACACCTGTAATAGTAAATGCAAAATACAACAATTTTGAGTGCCACTGTTTGGGAAGGATATTTTAATTTTTGCTCTTTGCTCGGCCACAAAGGCTGAGGCTGGATCATCCAGTGCCAGGCTATGGATAGGAATGACTTCATACTTACTCCGTGCATTTAGTTAGAAACTTTCCTTCATTGCTGTTGTAGCAGGTTGGATCTGGATGTTCCATAGAGAGACACATGTTGTCAGTGTGGTCCCCAGCTAGTGGCCATGTTGAGTAGAAATCTTGGGAGGTGAGGCCTATCTGAATGGGGTATGTAGGTCGTCATGAGTTGCACCCGGAAGAGCAATACGGGGCACACTCCATTCCCCCATCTGCTTGCGTTTTGTTTCCTTCACATTACGATGTGTAGAACCTCCTCGGCTACCAGCTACCCCAGCTGTAATGTTGTTTCGGCTTTAGGAACAAAGCAGCGGCTAAAGCTAGGCATGGGCTGAAAACCCTGAAACCAGGAGCCCAAATCTCTCCTCGTTTGATTCAGTTTGGCAGGTATTTTCACACAGTCGAAAGAAAGCAGGCTGACGCAAGTACATCTTACATGGTGAGTCCATTAAGTGATTACAGTAGGGTGTGAGGAGGCTAAATTAAAAAAAAATCTAATGTATCTAATATTTAAAACTTAGCACATGTGTCTGCTTACTCTGTCTCTCACCTTGTTGGTCTCATGCCATCTTTGAAAGGACAGTATCCGCGATCGCTTTTTAAAAGGTGACTGTGAGGTGCCTGTAGAATGCTTCTGTTTCATCTCACATACAATTCCGGCCATATTACCCTCCTCTGTTAACACAGTTTCAGTAGGAGGTTGTGCTCACTGAATCACTCCTTAGTCTTAGAGTGGGCAGGAGTTGAGGTGAACAAAGCAACTGTTTTTCTTTCTTTTTTTTTTTTTAAGTCTTCACTCAAGCAAAAGGTGGAAATTCACACATATAATAATCCACATCATTTAGTTGGTGCAATATCCTCTGGATATCTTATCCGTGTTTCTCTTTATTTCCACATCCTGATGTCTGAGGCCTTGCTTCTCTCAAATCAAGATCATATTTTGAGGCCCAAATACATATCCACTGAAGCTGCTTGCAAGGTATGTTATTGAGAGAGAATCGTGTAGCACTTACAGCACATGGGGACTGCGAGGACAGCTCTGTCTTGACAATCATTAGTTATTATTTGAAATGAACATGGGCGATAGAGCAAGTAAGACTTATTTCTTCCTCTTTCTGACCAATTTCTTTCAGCTTCTCTAAAGTATAGTTTAACTAGACTGTCATTAAGCTCAGTTCAGAGATTCGGGTCCTTAATACCTGGCTCATTTTCTTAAACAAAACTTCCATCGTAATACCTCAGGGAGCCACAGCCATCTTCCGAACAGATTGCATTTGTAGAATCAATTCCTCCTGTGTACCTCAGCAGACATTCCAAGTGTGTGTCAGGTCAGTCTTCATCAAGTCTGCTACTCTATCTCTTTCATTAATAAAAATAGACACTTCAGATTTCAGCTGCTAAGGTCCCAAAGAGATACGCATTATACAAACAAGAGAGGGACTGCAAAAGCAGCCTGTCTCTATTCTCCCTTGTGGGTGTTTCTAAAATGACTGCATTGATTTGATTTCCCAGGTAAGATTGTGATCCACCCCCGACCCGCACACACACACACAAACATTCTTTCAAGCACACAAATAGACAAGACAGTAGTATTTGCCCACAGATTTAAATTCTGGAGAAGTATCTGTAGGTGATGTGCTCAGAGCTCGCCCTTCTGCCTTCCCCGCAGAATTTCATTAATTCTAGTGCAGATTGCAAAGAGGTCTGGGTTTGCAAAAATTCATGCAGCAGCTTGATAGAATCACATTCTTCCAGGATGCAACCTACATGGCAAAGGGAGTATTAGCGGTGGCAGGTGCAGTTCACCCATCAGGAACTCAAAGCATAATAAAGTAAATAAGAAAATGAGTGCAGAGATTACTATGAATATACAAAGGAAGAAGATGTGAAAGTCAGTGGAAGCAGAAAGGGCTATGTTGGAGAGGAAGGGGTGTAAAGGGGGAAAAAAAGACAAAAGATAATAAAAGAGAAAATGTAAATACATGAGCATTTTTCCTCAATGTGTAATTTAGATTTAATAGTATGTCCACACATATATATGATGAATATGTATGACACGGAAGCAGATGGCACTACTAGGAAGGAGGAATGTTGTGTCAGTAGGAGAGAGAAGAGATAACAAGAGTAATGGGGTTGAGGAAGAAGACAAGAATTCCATGGTTTAAATATATTAAAAATGCTATAATGAAAGCTCCAAATTTTGTACTGTAATAAACTCTTTCAATTCTAACTTTTTAGTCTGAACATGATAATTCAAGATATTCAAGAGGCCAAGGCAGGAAGATTGGATGAGCAAGGCTAGGCTGAGCAAATTAGAGGAACAATGCCAAAAAAAAAAACAGCCAACAAAAAGACTGGCTATACAGTTAGCCCTCTATAGACTCAGTAGAGTATATGCCTCACATGTATGAAACCCTAAATTATATCTTCAGTTGATTAAAAAATATCAGCAATTTTATTTATGTGTTGGCTAAAATTCAACATTCGTTGTGTTTATTTGTTCCATGTGTGTGGTGTCTGCAGTATGCAAATGAGAAAATTCAAATAAAATACAATGAGGATCATGGCACAAGAAAGCAAACACAAGTCACTGTTACTCAAAGCATGGAGGGTGTGGATTTGGAAAGGACCCAGAAACAAGATGGTACGGAACACACCTAAGACTTTTTTGGGGGGATGAGGGGGTGGCTACACCACACATTAGAAGTATGTTACAAGTCAATTCTGGATCAGCTCTATTCTGAATTCAATACATCTTAATTTAGTGGGAACCAGAGAAATTTTAAGAAGAGAAAGCTTGAGATCAGATCAACACTTTAGGATAAGAACTTTGCATAAGAGATTTCTTTAACACTGGAGCAGACTAAGGTATTAATGGCAGTTTGAAGACTATTACATAAGTCTGGGCAAAGCAGAACAAAGCAAACAATTATGAAATGCAGTTGTGTTGATGAATCCCAACTATTTCATGAATTAATATTGATTTGTGATTTCTCTTCAGCAGCCACTCCTATAAAGGGCAGGAACCCTATCTTTGCTTTCATTTTTGTGGAGTCTTCACTCATGGATATCTTCATTATGTGAGCAAATCTACTTAACAGCAGTACTACAATGAGATCAAGGTCACTTCCGTGAACACCCCTACTGAGCTTAGCCTTTTCTTTGGAGCTTGTTGCTCAGACCGTGAATCCCACACTCACAGCCCCAGCCCCATCTGCACAGAGCTTGTTGGAATGCAGAGTCTGAGGCCCTTTGCTGATAACTGCAAAGGAATTTACATTTTGATGAAATCCCCGAGTGGCTCAATGAAGAGAGAAGGTCAATGTTCATTGTTTAGCAAATGCTAACAGGAGAAAAAAAATATCATACTCTTACAAATATGTTTGCAGGCGTGTGTCAGGTGCAAAGGACAAACATAGTCCAACACAGTTGCCAGAAAAAATGACTTAGTTACTCTTTAATCTGTTACTTCTAAGAAAGGACTCAGACTAACTAGAGAATAACCCTTAACTCCTCAGCTAATTAATACACCCAAATGTTGCAACTTTTCAACATTTTCTAGATTCCATATTAGTTTATCACCCTAATTTTATTTTCACCCTAAGTTTTTTTATTTTATCACCCTAAGTTTATTTTCATTGTTTCCTTGATATACAATTCTCCGGTATTTCCTTCCATTTACTGTACCTTTCAGGAGTAATTCTTAGAAAGTTGTTTTCAAATTATGCTTAGAAAGCATTTTTTATGTCCCTCCAAACATATAAATTAATTAGTGCTCCTAAAACATCAATTCTCAAGCTTCTCTCCCTTCTTGCTGACTTAATCCTTGCCCACTTTAAAGTCTAAACTCTATTGTAGATCACCTCTGGCAATAATCAATTTTATATCTGATTTTTTTCCCAGATCCTTTGAAGTCTCAACTAACGGATATTATAAAAATGGTTTACTGTCTTAGTGCTCCAATAAAATCACCACTAATAAGAGTCATAACAATTACTATTATTATTGCCTACATTTATAAAGCACTGTTGTATGCCAGGCTACAGACTGAGCGCCATATATGAATATCCATCTAATGGCCAAATGAAATTCTCACAATTACTAGCTTAATGTTATCACTTCAAATCCCATACTTAGGGAGGCTCCATGCACTGCGTAACACCAAAGAGCTGGCGGAGCCTGAGACTCTGTGTAGACTCCCTCTTTTTTTTTCTGACTTGTACTGATTTAGACTTATAATTCAGAGAGAGACATGGGGAAAAGGAGTGCTAGTGAAGATGTCAAATATCATAATATCGTAGTGGGCAGCAATAAGCTAGAACTTGACATCATTCTTACTCCTTGGAAGATCACTGCATTTGACCACACAAGTCTCGGGAAATCTGGTCACTTTTGAATTTCTGAAATATGCACTTAGAGATTTAACAGTCCAGTTCACACAGCTCAGCTTTGTTCTCCAAATGTTCTTCAACGTCCTGATGGACAGGGGACCATTAACTACCACATTCATCTGAATTCTTTTCAACAAGTCAGGGTGTCTGTGTGTGTGTGTGTGTGCGTGTAAGTTAGTATGCATGTGTGTATGTACATTTGTGTGTGTGCATGTGTGTACCTGTGTGCATGCATGTGTGTGTGCTCCCCAGCTTATCCAGCACTTTTAAGAGATGCTGCACCCAGTGATTCAGTTCATAAACAGCATGATGTGACCAAACCAAGCTTAATTTTGTTCTTTTATTTGGTTGTTTATGTTTTTCCAAAACCATTGTCTACTTGAACAACAAATTTGATGAAGCAGTGAAGTTTTCAGAGAATAACAAAGATGAATAAAGAGATAGCATTGGGGGAGCATCACTTCCCCACAAGGAACAGAGCCTTAACTGTTATATTATCATTTCTGAATGGAATTTACACTGTTCATACTACCAAGCCAATCTGCCAGTGAGAAAAGAAGCTTAGCTGAATTCCATTGATGTAACCCTGACAGCCCAGAGAGCCAGATTAAACAGTTGTTTCTAACCTGGATGCACAATTGAATGCATCCAATTTTTCACACATTTAGGATAATGATCAGGCTTATCTGATATGGTATATTCAGTTCTGAAATAATGCCAGAATTTTTTTCCCTGATTTTCAACATTACTTTTACAGCATTAATAGGAGACTGAATGACAAGGAGAGCCAACTGTGTTCTGTTTGCTCACAGTCTTCGCCAGTTCAGCACAGAAATCTTTTGGACATTCCTAAGTATCTGAGACTAAACCCATGATCTCTAAGGTCTGAGAAGATAAACAATGAGAATTGCTAAGGAAAGATAATGTTGATTCGTATCTACTTTGAAAAAATGTTTTTCATTAGAAATTCTTTTTTGTTTGAACTGTTGTTGAAAGACTTTTACAGCACCTTTTATTGAGCCTATTTTTATAATAGTGTTTCTGTTGCACAAACCATCTACATTTTGTAGAGTGCATTTTATTAAATCGGGCCCCAATGTTCTGGCCAGAAGTTAGACTGAGTAGAGTTCCTCTCCTCTGCTGCAATAGTCCCAATTTCCCTATCATGTAATTATATAACCCTATCAACTTCAACTTTAATTGACAAATTATACTTTTTTTGAGAACCTGCAGCTTGCATTGTGTGATGTCATTCATTAGAAGCAACTAAAAAGCTTCAAAGAAAAACAAAACGAAACAAAAGACCCTCTCATGTGTGACATTGGAATTCACCAGAAAACACTTGTCTTTTGTCCTTTAATCACTAATGCTCCCAAACTTATAACTTCTCTACCCAGTATTTATTTTTCTCTGTACTGAATCTTCAAATTCCTCTAACAACAACACTCCTTTTCTCTTGTATTGTTATATTTTTTATGCTATCAGAACTGTTCCTCAACAAAGAGTATAAACCAGCACAAAGTAGAAACCAAGTTTCAACTTAAGTTGCCAAGAATAAGCTGATCCCTTGACATAAATTTTAAGGACAGGCTGAAGTTCCAGGCATCATTTTTACTAGAAGTCTAGCCTCTACTAGCCTCCAAATCTCAATTGATTACTGCAGATTCATTCTTAACAATAAAACCCTGTCTCCCATTGCTATATGCTCAGAAAAAAAAATACTCCAATTATTGCTTTTCTTCCCTGGTCCATGTCGCTCACTTTGTGGTTGATAACACTGCAAATCAAATAGCAATCAGAATAATGAGCTGCCACCAGTTGGAGTCAGAGTTGGTGTTACATATTGTCAAAGATTGTTCACACTAATCAACTAATAATGACATCGCTGCTTCCATCACGCTAAACAAAATTCTTTCCGTCGTGCAACACAATTACCAGTAATAACCTCTGAAACCTTTGCGTGCTTGAGTTGTCTGTTCCAGAGATCATCTGGAGACCTATCAGGGAACGAGCCAGAAAAGACAGAGCCTACCAGATGGAGATTACTCTTTGGTAATTAACTAGACATTGCTCCTTTGGGTCTATAACATTTTGTAACATCACAAGGCATTTCCTTTAGAATAATAATGTGTCTATATTAATATTTTCAATGGGGAGCAGATAGGAGATAGTGTTAAATATTAAACATTTCATACATGAATTATATTATTAATAGCCTTTCTTTAAGTTTTTCATTAAAAAAGCATGCTAAAAGTGACACTCAACAAACAAATTTAGAGGCATTAATATTAAAGAGAAGCCAATGAATTCAGACTCATGACAAAATGCATTATTTGTTCATTTCACAAGGGAGTCAAGATTCATGATTATTAATATAGTACTTAAGGATTTACTTTGAAATGGAGAAGCTAAAAATACCTTGAACAAAGTTGAGTGGGGAACCTTAAACAATCTTTGCCTTCTGTATGTGGACCATCTTCCTCGAGGTATGAGGTTACATGATAAATGAAGCATGGCATTGTTGGTGACACAGACATTGTATGTTTTGTTTTAGAAAACACTGATGAAGTCAGGGCTCTTCAGGCGTGGCGAGGGTTTCATTAGGTTAAAGAAGCCATCCCTCCAGTTGTCACTGTCGAAATTTGTGGTGAAAGATTGAAAACAGTGCTGGGTTCAACCTGAATGACTCTGACAGGCTGACAGACAGCTACATTTTCCTGGTTTTGAAATGCAGATTTGGCAGTGACATAAGTCCATGTTGTTATTTCAGAACTCCGAAGCCTTTTTTGTCTGTTTACAAGCCAGTTCCTCAGGCTCCTTTTACCTAATGGCCCAAGGTAAGGACAGAGTAACATACAGGAAGCTCGAATTGGTTGATTAACTCGTTAGCAGAATATTTGCAACATACTAATCACAGTCACTTGTAGGAATCCCTATGGGAGCTGTTGCCTCATCTGTAAGACCACTGCCCAAATTGGGGGGGGGGTAGGGACATAGCTACCTTGCCTCAAAGAAAACAGTACTAAAGTTGGTAAATGATGTGTCAAAGATATTTTCTTTGCCAAAACTGTTTATTAACTATCTACTGACCACAGCTATGGATGCTTCATAGAATGACCACAGGCAGTTTTTGCTTTATTATTTATTCATTTATTTTGAACTATCTCTCATACAAAGTATGAGGGTTCATTATATCATATTGAAAAAAAAAACTTGGGGTTAGGTGATTCTTTCACACATCCCCTCCTCCTTTCCCTCACATATGTGAGAGAATCCTTAGAACCCTGTTATCCCAGTTATAACAAGACAAGCAGCACTGGATAACCTAACACACTACTGAAATACAAGAAAATTACCTTAAATCTCTACTTATGAAGACAATAACAAGGAAAAAAATGAATAAATACAGGAAGGTACAGTAAAACAATTTGAGGTTTTTAGGGAGGAAATAAACAAATCACTGAAAGAAATACAAAAATGTACAAACAAGTGACAGAATTGAAAACAAACATTTAATGAAAATCAGGAAAATACAAACAGGTAAAGCAAATCAACAAAACAGTTCAAGATCTGAAGATAGAAATAGAAACATTAAACAAAACATCAACTAAAGAAATCTGGAAAGAGAGAATTTAGGGAAGAAAACAGGAAATACAGAGGTAAGCATCACCAACAGAATACAGGAGATGGAGGACAGAATCTCAGGTGTAGAAGAGCCCATGGAAGAAATTGATGCACCCATTAAAGAAAATGTAAAATCCAAAGAATTTCTGACACAAAACATCCAAGAAATCAAGGACACCATGAAAAGAAAAAAAGAAAAAGAAAAGAATAATATAAATACAAGAAAGAGAATATTCCTGTCCCCAAGGACCAGAAAATATTTTCAAAAAATTGTAGAAGGAAATTTCCACAATGTTAAGTAAGAGATGCCTGTAAGCATACAAGAGGCATAAGGAACACCAAATAGTTAGACCAGAAAAGAAAATCCTCCTCTTACATAATAATCAAAACAATAAATGTACAGAACAAAGAAAAAATATTAAAGGCTGTAAGGGGAAAAGGTCAAGTAACATTATGGCAAACCTATCAGAATCACATCATACTTCTCTACAGAGACCATAAATCTAGAATGCCCTAGGCAGATGTCTTACAAAACTTAAAGAACTACAGATGCCAGGCCAGACACTATACCCAGCAAACTTACAATCACAATAGATGGAGGAAAAAATAAGATATTCCATGACAGAACCAAATTTAAACAATATCTGCACACAAACCCAGATCTACAGAAGATACTAGAAGGAAAACTTCTGAGGAAGTTAACTACAACATCCTCACAAAACAAATATACAAGAAAAAAACAAAACCACAGGATACAAATAACTTC
Organism: Rhombomys opimus; assembly: GCA_010120015.1. Classification (NCBI taxonomy): domain Eukaryota; kingdom Metazoa; phylum Chordata; class Mammalia; order Rodentia; family Muridae; genus Rhombomys; species Rhombomys opimus. The sequence continues at coordinate 4,042,668 of REGO01000127.1, forward strand.
ATTACAGCAAAAAAGAAAGTAGATAAGCACACAAACCCACTACCACAACCAACAGCAAAATAAGATAAATTAACAGTCACCGGACATTAATCTCTCCCTATATCAGTGAATTCAACTCACCGATAAAAAGACACAGACTAACAGAACGGATGCCTAAACAGGACCTATCATTCTACTGCATACAAAAAAAATACCTTAGCCACAAAGACAGATATTACCTGAGAGTAAAGGGCTGGAAGATGGTTTTCCAAGCAAATGGACCCAAGAAGCAAGTTGGAGTAGCCATTCTAATATCTAATAAAATTGACTTTATACCAAAATTAATCAAAAGAAATGAGGAAGGTCACTTCACACTCATCAAAGAAAATTTCACCAAGATGACATCTCAATTATGAACATCTATGTCCCAAATATAAGGGCACTCACATTAAAAAAAAAAAAAAAGAAAAGAAACAGAAACCAAACCGACAAATAATGACACTAACACATGACATCTATCAAAAGTATCTAACAGACAGCTACAGAACTTTTTTTTTGAGAATTTTTTTTATTAATTACACTTTATTCATTTTGTATGCTCCCATAAGCCCCTCCCTCCTCCCCTCCCAGTCCCACCCTCCCCCCAGCCCTTTCTGCATGCCTGCCCCTCCCCAAGTCCACTGATAGGGGACATCCTCCTCTCCTTCTTTCTGATCTTAGTCTATCAGTTCTCATAAGAAGTGGCTGCATTGTCAGGGTTCTAGGTTGTCTCCATGAATAGTCTTTGGTTGGAGTATGAGTCTCTGGGAAGTTCCCTGTGTTCAAATTTTCTTGTTCTGTTGTTCTCCTTGTGGAGTTCCTGTCCTCTCCAAACACAAAGTAATATACCTTCTTCTTAGCACCTCACAGAACCTTCTCCAAACCTGACCATATAGTTGGTCACAAAGAAAACCTCAATAAATACAAAAAGACTGAAATAATTCCTTGTATCTTAACAGACCACCATGGACCTCAAGAACAACAGAAATAGCAAAAACCCTATACATGCATGGAAACTGAATAACTCTCTACTGGGTCAGGGAAGAAATAAAGAAATTAAAGACTTCCTAGAATTCAGTGAAAATGAAGGCACAACTTACCCAAACTTATGGGACACAATGAAAACAGTGCTAAGAGGAACATTCATAGCACTAAGTGCCTTCAGAAAGAAATTCGAAACATTTCATACAAGCAACTTAACAACTCACTTGAAAGCCCCAGGGAAAAAACAGCAGAAACATTCAAGAGGAGTAGATGGCTGGAAATAATCAAACTCAGCTGAAATCAATAACGTAGAAACAAAGAGAACAATACAAAGAATCAATGAAAGCAAGAGCTGTTCTTGAAAAAAAATCAACAAGATAGACAAACAAATTAAAAGATACAGAGACACTATCCAAATCAACAAAATGAGAAATGAAAAGAAGGACATTATGTATGCACTGGGGATTCAAACTCAGCTCCTCAGACTTGTGGAGCAGCAGCTCAGACTCTTTGAGGGTCTCAACAGCCCCACTTGCTAGGGAATTCAAATTTACTTTATTTTTTCCTTTTAATAATTTTTTATATTAGTTACAGTTTATTAACTTTGGATCCCAGCTGTATCCCACTCCTTCATTCCCTCCCAATTGTACCCTCCCTCCCTCATCTTCTCCCTACCCCTTTCTAAGTCTACTGCTTTTATATTATTTGGCCTTTTTCTCTTTGAGCTTTTAATATTCTTTCTTTGTGTTGTACATTTAGTGTTCTGATTATGATTTGGCAAGGGGACTTTCTTTTTGGGCATAATCTTTTTTAGGCTCTGTAAACTTATATATATATATATATATATATATATATATATATATATATATATATGCATCTTCTTTATGTTAGGAATATATTCTTCTATGATTCTATTAAAATATTTTTGGGACTTTGAGCTGGAATCTTCTTCTATTCCTATTATTCTTAGGTTTAGCCTTTTCATAATGTCCCAAATTTTCTGTATGTTTTGTGCCAGAAATTAGTTAGATTTAACATTTTCTTTGACTGATGTACAAACTTCTTTTATCCTATCTTCTGTGCCTGAGATCCTCTCTTTCATCTCCTGTATTCTGTTGGTGATGCTTGCATCTGTACTTCCTGTTCATCTTTAAGATGGAAGATTCTCTGTTTGTGTTTTCCTTATTGCTTTTATTTCCACTTTCATGTCTTGGACAGTTTTATCCATTTCCTTCACCTGTTTGCATGTTTTTTGATTTCTTTAAGAGACTTACTTATTTACTTTCTCTTTCTGGTCATCTATCATCTTCATAAGTTTGGTTTTACTTGCTCTTCATAGTGTTGGAATATCCAGGGCTTGCTATAGTAGGATAGCTGAGATCTGGTGGGGCCATATTGTCCTGGCTGTTGTTGTGCTCTTACACTGGCTTCTAGTCATCTGGTTTGGGGGCTATTATAAGTTTAGGTGTGCATTTCTGACTATATCTTTGTTGGATGGATGGTTTTGAATGTTTTTCTTTTCTTTTCTTTTGTGTGTTTGTTTTGTTTTGTTTTGTCATTTCTTCTTCCCTAATTTTCTGACTTTAGTGGCCTGTGTTCTGGTGATCACCAAGTCTTCAAATTGAGTACAGTGTCTCAGCTCAGTTTTGGCCACCTACATGACCTCTGGGGCTTGGGGTTCTGGGAACTGGTCTTGCCTCTGGGATTCTGGTAATGGGTGGCCTATGGGTTCCCAGGTAATTGTAGTCTCTGGAGTTCCAGCTGCCTCCTTGAACTCTGAGGTTTCTGGTACAGGATTGGTCTCTAGTAGAGCTAGAGTTTTGGGCCATGATATGAAACCAAGGGCAGGAGTTGTGGTTAGAGACAGCTGGGTGGACTCTAAAGAGTGTTAGTGGGCAGTGGTGGTGACTTATCAGAGGTTCCTAGTGCCTAGTATTGGCTTAACCTCCTGTGGAGCAGGAGTCTTCTGCTGGAGTTGTGGGCCACAATATGGTGTCAAGGGTGCTCTCAAAAATAGTTTTAATTTGCATTTCCCTGATGATTCAGAGTGTTGAATACTTTTACTTGTCTTTCCAGAACAACCTTATTCATTATATGAGTGAAAGCTTTTGAAAAGATCTGCACCATACCCTGAACCTTCTGTGATGCTGTTTAGCTGATGAGAGCTAATTGTGGATAGTTTGGAATGTTTTAAGTCCAGAGTCAAATTATCTTTTCTGACTCTTTAGGGCCACTTATTGCCTAACTCTCTGTGTGATATAGCATTGTTTTGACCATTTGGTGAATCTTCTGGGATATACAAGAAGAATACTACATCCTTATCTCTTATTGAAAGAAACCATAAGGATGCTGATAAGTTCACTAGCAAGTATAAACTGAAGCATTTTATGGGATTGCCTCAGACCTTACAACTAGGATTTTGATTCTTATATCAACAGTTTTAGAATCATTTGGAAGCATATGAGAAAGTCTCCTAAGCAGTCCTCACTAACATGGTGAGTAATACCCCGAATTTTAACACAATTATTGGGGAATTAGTATGTACTTACATTTGACAAATATTTTCCTATGGACACATCATTAAGACTTGACAGACCACGATTGAAAACCACCTTGGTTTAGCAATAAACAATCTGGCTTATTTCAGTAAGTTCTGGTATTTGTCAGGGTGTGTGTGTGGTGTATGGTGTTTCTGTGTATGTGTTGTGTGTGTGTGTGTGTGGTGCATGGTGTATGTGTGTGTGTGTTGTGCATGTGTGTGTGGCTGCTGTTTATTCATTACAGTCTTAAAAACTTGTTCTTCAAGCAAGCATAGTAAGGAGCTGAAGTACTTGCTACAGGCAAATGCTATTTCAATATCAGAACTGTCCATGCCCTTTCATCTTCCCCAACACTGAGCTGTAATGCTACTGAAAAACACAGCTAGACTCTTTCGATTAAATCTCTCACACCTAGCTTATGCAGATGTGAAGAGCTAAACTAGAACTTATCAGGTATATAGAATTTATGTATTTTTATATCTCTAATTGTTACATTAGATCTTTGAGAGTTTCAAGTTTCACACAATTTGTTTTGGTCATTTTCACACACCCCAACTCTTCCCAGGTTTATTCCCTTTCTCCATCCACCCACCTTTGTGTCTTAAAACAACAATAACAAAAACAACAAAACTTTCAAGGCTAATTTAGCATAAAGGGTTAAAGGAAAAAATGTAGCAGGAAGATTTTACATATTTTTGAGTTGTACCTTTTGGTTTATCAATAAAAGTCCCTAAAAGTGAAACATTTAATTAAAAAAAAATTTCAAATCTTATTGATTACACAAACATAATTTTTCTTAATATTTTATTATTATATATTGGTTACATGTTTAACATGAAATATATTTTTCTTGGATTGAAAAAGTATTCTTACATGATTGATAGTTAAAATATAATTTATAGAATTCTTCAAGTACCCATTGGCTCTCTCTAGATAAAAGGTCACAGTATCATTTAGAGTAGCAAATGTTTAATTGCATTATTCCATGATTCCAAAGAGTGTTTTCTATATAATTACACCATACTGTTTTCCTAGATTAAATAAGTCCAAAAGTGACACAATAACGTAGACTCACCATAGGCCTTCTGTCTGATTCACAGGATTCCTTTAAGTTGATGTCCTCATGGAAAATGCTTGGTGTGCTCTGCTGCCCAGAAGCACAATTCTCTCAGCCCATCTCAAACCCACATTGCTCAGGTCTTCGTCACTGAAATTCAGCCTCACACTTATTTCATCAATGCCTCCTTCCTGTTGCTCAAAGTCTCATCACTGGTTTTATGTTTTACTTAGCTGACTTTGTCCAGTTATGTCCTACTTTTTTCCCTAAAAGACCAAGTTTCTTCACAGTATAAACATCCTGCCCTTATTGTTTAACCATTTATAGGATGATGTGTGGAAATGGGGACTCAGAATTCTGATTGATTTATTTAAAAAAAAGATTTTATACTAGTAAAAGGGCTTCTTACAAAACAGAAATTAAATTCATCCATATTCAGAACACATGGCCATCCTTCTTCTGTTTTTCATTTTTTGGAGGCCTGGAGAAAATATCCTTTAAAACAGTTGCTAATAGCTGAACAATTAGAAAAAAATGACATTACTCAGGTAGGAAAAGGAAAAGGATTAGGGCTATGACTTTGCTTCCATCTCTCTCCAACACTTGGGCAAATTCCTCCATCTTCAAACTTTATAAAATACTTGATAGTGCAAATAATTTTATATGGACTTTTGTTAGATGATAAGTCCATGAAAAACCCAGAAAAAAGCTATTTAATGCAATGCTTGGTGAAAAGAGGCCAGACAGGCAGAGGTGGCATTTGTTTCAAGCAGTGTGAATGTGGCATCTGAAATCAGGTCCAAGAATAATTTCTGAATACTCCTCCACCATAATTGAAAGAGACAAGTAGGCACTAGGAAAATCCAGTGGACTCTATACATTTAATTGTTACTAAGTCTGATGGCATTAAATGATTTACATGATGTTTTCTATAAATTTCTAAAGCTGTGTGATTCTTCCCAATAATATTTGAAATTCTAACAGTTAGCTTAGTTTTACAGATGTGAAACTGATGGTATAACCTGCTCACGGCTACAAATATAATGGAATTAATCATCCAAGGCTTATGAAATTTAAACATAAAAGTAATCTTTCTTCTATTTCCCACTGTCCACTTCAAACCATATCAAAGAATACAGCTCTCCAACAGCCCCGAGGCAGCAGTAAGATTTTTTTGGTCACTGGTAAAGAATATACAGTCCAGGTCAATTTTGTTTCAGAAACAATTTAACTTATTAATTAAAATGCCTATTCCCATGTAATCATTAAAGCTATAGACATGATCAAAGGTAAGTTTGTTTCTGTGTTCTCTGGCTAGAACCTACTTCTCTAGGAAAGGAGATGTGGTGCTCATCTTCCCTCCTTATTGGCCCTGCCCCATGTAGCTGTACCTTGAATCTCTCAAAGTTATGAAGATGCAGATGGAGGGAATAGAGGTTAATGGTGCAGAAGTGGTCTTTGGCACACCTGGTTATGTACTGCCATTCTGCAATCAGGGTCAAAAATGTTGAGAGTTCTTCTTGGTTTGGAACCATCTCCAAGACTTTGAAGATCATCTCTGCTATCATCTACACCATTGCTGTTTTCTCACCAATTGATTTCCTCTTCTTGTCCAAGTGAACAGTACTTTGCAAACCATTTATTACTCCAGGCAAGAGATCACTATTCATTTATCTTACTTGCAGCTTTCTCAGCTCCAGGGATTTGACACTAAAACATCAGAATTTTTTCTTGATATGGCCACCAAAGATGTAACTGTTTCTTTCACTATCCCACTGGATACTCTAGACACAATCAAGATATAATATACATTGTGCTTAACTACGGAGAAACACTCTAGAAATGTGTCGTTGGGTGATTTTATCATTCTACAAGCATCAGAATGTACTGACATAAAACTAGATTTTGCAGGTCAACAAGGCCATGTGGCCTTCTGGTGCAACCGAGAGGTACAATACACAGAAGCTCCGTGATGCTTTTGCCAGGGTAGTAACACCTAGAATTTTACAGCAAGTATTTTCTTTATAAGTGGAGGGAGAGAAAGTGGAGTAGTGAAAGAGCACCACAATCACAGGGCATTCAGCTCCCAGAGCGGTTTTCAATACTGCTTTAAATACTATGTCTTATACTTAACCATATATGTCCTATGGCATGCAAATGGTAGTCCAGCAGCTAAGCCTCACCATCAGTATGGCAGCAGAGCATTGCATGAGGACCTCACAAAGACCAGGGCATCACTAGGCTCTAAGTGTTCTCAGTATCATTGCCTCATCATGGTATCACTGCCCCGTATGCAGTCCATCACAGACTAAAATGCCATCCTGTGACAAATAACTATACTAATTTAGCATATCTAACAGATAACAAACCTTTAGTAATTCTGTTGGAGATCCCCTGATTAGACTTATGGTGAAAACAAAACAAAACAAAACAAAAAATAAGTATCTGTTTCATGTCCTCTGTGTGTGAATGTTGGATGTGAGATAAGTAGAGATACTAAGAGCATGCTGGGATAGGACTGGAGAAATGGCTCAGCAGGAAAAGGCAGATGTAGTTATTGCAGAGGACCAGAGCTTGGTTTCCTATGCTCACATTATGACATGCAAAAATCTGCAAACCCAATTCCAGGGGATTCGATCCCCTTTTCTGACCTCCTTCAGCACCAGGCACACATGTGATGCACGCACATATTTAAAGACAAAATACTAATATACATAAAATAAAATAAGTAAAACTAAATAAAAAAATAAAAGAAGCATGTTGGCATTTTTGTTTGTAATGACCATTTGCCTGACTTAATCTACAATGTCATGATAATTATAATCTTTTTATGAATGTGCTATCTCAAACTGCCAAGCTATTTTAGGTTAAACCATGGCAAACTTTATGTATAGTTTTCTCCTTCAACAATCTAAAACATAGGGGATGGCATTGAACTCATGTCTGTGCTTGTGCTCTTCCTTTGATAAGGGGAGTTGGTAGAGGAATGATTTGGTTCATTCACCAATTTTGATTCAGAAGTATTTCATGTTGATTTCTGAAACATATTATAATTTAGCAAGTTAAAGAAGTCAAAAATGACTCCTTTTTGCATTTCTCAGCCAAACTCAATTATACTTTCTTGTTTCCATCTTCTTTATATGACTAGACACAATTTATTTTTTCAAAATATCAATAAAATGAATATAGAATCCCAAATATAGAAATGCAAAGCATGTGGTTTCAAAAGTATAAGGACTTTAAGAACAGGAAACAAGAGACAGACACAGACTTCTACAACTGCAGTGGGAGGAAATATTAAATAATTGAGGAGTTCTTGTTTTCCCTTCTTATGAAATTTTAAATGGTAAGTGCCAGAAGAAATTAAGAATAGAAACTAGTGATAATGTAAGACTTTCAATTTACAAAGGTAGCAGGTGAAAAATTGGGTAAATAAAGGGCATGTGGAGGAAAAGAACTCATGGCAGATGCTTTTGTGTTAGAGGAACACCCCAACTTTGGCCCTCATTAGTCCCTCAGATTCTAGATGAGCCAAATTTCAGAATCCCTACTGAAGTTTCTCCTATAGGGTTGTGCATGGAACATGCTTCATGAGTGGTTTTGCTCCTTCCCTGTTTACTTCTCATAACATTTGGAAAGAATTATTTAGGATGTGCGTTCACAGGTTTCATATTTAGGGGGCATCATATCTCTTGGGACTGGAGTTATAGGCAGTTATGGTCACCATGTAGATGTTGAGAATTGAATGCTATCTGCTGGAAGAGCAGCCAGTGCTCTTTAACCACTGAACAATATGACCAGACTTTGAAATATATGATTAGTGCTGAGTATTGAAAACAAAAATATGAACACTTATGGTTCACATCTGAATGGCAAAAGAATTTGGACATTATTACTCAACCCTCATTAAAAAAGAAAGAAAGAAAAACAAAACCAAAAGCTAAACAAAATATTCTTAATTATTTTTATATTAATTACATTTTATTCATTTTATATCCAAGCTGTAGCCTCCTCCCTCATCTCTTCCCATTCCCACACTTCCTCCTTCATCTCCTCCCATTCCCCTCTCCAAGTCCACTGATGGGGAAGGGTTTCTCCCCTTCCATCTGACCCTAGCTTATCAGGTCTCATCAGGACTAGCTGCATTGTCCTCCTGTGTGGCCTGGCAAGGTTGTTCCCCCCTAAGGGGGGAGTTATCAAAGAGCCAGCCACTGAGTTCATGTCAGAAACAGTACCTCTTCCTCTTAATGGGGTACCCACTTGGATACTGAGCTGCCATGGGCTACATCTGAGCCAGTGTTCTAAGTTATATCCATGAATGGTTCTTGGTTGGAGTATCAGTCTCAGAGAAGACCCCTGTGCCCAGAGATTTTTTGGTTCTGTTGCTCTCCTTGTGGCGCTCCTGTTCTCTCCAGCTTTTACTATCTCCTCCTTCTTTCATAGGATTTCCTGCACTCTGCCCAAAGTTTGGTTAAGAGTCTCAGCACTGCTGGGTAGAGTCTTTCAGAGGGTTTCTGTGGTAGGCTCCTGTCCTGTTTCCTGTTTTCTCTAAAACAAGCAATTTTTAAATTTTTTTTCTCCAGAAAAAAATTGTATCAGACACAAAATGCATAATTTAAATCAGAAACAGACTAATATAAGGAGGTTCAACTTGGACAGAGGAGCTGATCGGCCAAAAATGAATAGGAAAGCAAAACCTTACAAATCAGTAAGGTCAGGGAGCACAGAGTGGGCCTTGGGAGAGTGATAACACATTAGTGTTTTATTTTATTTTTTTTTAATTTAAAAAATTACAGGGCTTTAGATTGCAGTTTGGCTAATTTTGGAGAACAAGCTCTAGATGCCAAGAGAAAACCATCTGTAATTTTAACTGTTAAATGTAGCCATAGTTAACTGAAGACTGAATGACATAGGACAAGGCATGTTTGCAGGACTTAGAGAGGCTGCCATAGATAACTACAAAGTGTCAGTAGAGCATCTACCCTTGAGAAAAGGCAGTATGTAGATAATCTATGCCTTACCTTCCATTAACTGGCTGTATTCTTCACATTATTGGTAACCCCTTTCTTAACAAACACAAAAATTAGCCTGAAAGCTAAACATTTCAGGGGTTCAGATCACCATCATTTTGCATCCAGCTTCTCTGAATTCCCATGCAGGATTCTGAGGACCTATTGTTTTCAGACTGGTAAGGAGGTATTAATTCAGAAGCATGCAAAGAGCATACGGTTTTGACATAAGAGGGATGAACAATAGCATTGTAGTTAGGAGTGGGAGAGAGGATCTTAGATCTCTCTACAAAGAGAACTTCCACAACCTGAGAGAAAATATGGTGTTTTAAAAATAAAATTTAGATTAACTATAAATATATACAGCAAATGCTAGAGCAATCAAATGCTTAAAATGGTTTATTTGGCAAGCTAAGAAAGGAAAGAAAATAATTTCCCACATAGGATTCAGAGAAGTAAAAAATGAGAAGAAAAAAAGTTTAGGGAATAAATATAACACACAGGAAAGTGTTAAATATGACAGATAATAATCTGGATAATAATCCAATGATATCATCAAGCTTCAAGTTTATCTCATTTTAGAGCCTGTGTTGCATTATGCCTTAGTGAATATTTCATGAGAACTTGGGGAGAATTCATCTCACTGCTTTCAAAAGGGGTAGCTGTAAATGTCCATCTGACTTAGGTGACTGGTGGCTCTGTTTAATTAAAGATAGCCCTACTAATTTAGCCTATGGATCTAAACATATCTTCAAAGGCACAAGGTATCAAAAGTTACATACAGGGAAATAAATCACCTTATTTGCTCCACATCAAGTAGAAAAACTTCATTAATAATTTATAGTGCTGCAGAATGCAAAACAGAAAGGACCACTAGAGATTTCTACTAAACATGTAAGGAAGAAAGGACATCAATCCTTCCGGATCTCTCAGAAAAAGAAGCAAAAAGAATTTCTTTTAAATCAGCTTACAAGGTCAATACTTATACAGCACCAAACAAGGGACAGAAATTGCAATAATACAAAGCTCTGGGCAACTACCCATCATCAGTACAAAACTAAATAATGAAATAATGTTGATAGCTGTATAATTACACATTAGGATCGAATTCGATTTGCATATATGATACATGCATATAAGGTTTTTTGATATTCCAAAATACATTAATGTAATCCACCAAAAGCAATAAAATGGAAAATAACATCATCAATAAATACAAGAAATTCGATGAAAACCAATATTAACCAATAAAAAAAATGCTTAAAAGATTAGGAATAAAGGGAACTACTCCAACTTGATAAATTATATTTATAAAACTCCTACAACTGACATCAATTAAAAGGTGAGGAACTAGTTAATATCTTCTAAACTAAAGAAGGTAAGGCTTCTTTAGTTTGTTGTTTCTTGTCATTGCATTAGATATTATATTGATCCCAATCTATTTCAAAGAATAAGAAGAGAATAAAAAGAAAAAAGTGATGTTAAAGACATATTTATATGTGTAGCACACATAATATCAACAGTAACAGACACTATCTCTTGCAAATAGTAAGTGCATACATATTTCAGAATAAAGCATAAGCAAAATTCAACAATTTTCCTTGTATCTGCAATGAACACAGGGAATTTTAAATCAGCACAATGAGATATATATTTAAAAGATGAAGTACCTAGGAATGAAATTGCCTAAGATTAAAGTACTTAGAACTAAGAGAGGGAACTGGGTAGGAGATGGAATGGGGAGGGAAACAAGGATGGGGATCCTATGTGGGGAGAACTGAGGTAGGAGGTGAGAGGACTGGGAACAAAACAGGAAACTGACAAACTGGAGGCCTGCTACAGGGAGGATATGAATGTGACTCTAGCTGAGACCCTAACATTGGGGGAGAGGACACAGAGATTTAAGTGACCACCTGCTAGTCAGGCAGGACCAGTGGAGGGATGGAAAAACAACCCACTGCAAAACCTTTGATCCAAGCATTACTCTGCCTACAAAAATGTAGGGATAAAGAGGGAACAGAGATTGAGGGACTGACTAATTCTCAATGATTGGCCCAAACTGAGACCCACTCCATGAGAGAGAGCCAGCCCCTAACACTATTTGTGATGCTTTTCTCTGCTTGCAGACAGGAGTCTAACTTGACTGTTGTTTGGGAGGCTCAATCCAGGACTGGATTGAGACAGATGCTGGGACTTGCAGCCAAGCATGGGGCTGAGTTCTTGGGTCTTGTGGAATTGTTAAGTTAAAAAGGGAAGGACCTGAAGGAGACAGGAACCCCACAAGAAGAGCAATGGAGACAACTAACCGAGATCCACGTGGGCTTACAGATATAAGACATCAACTAAAGAGAATGCATAGTCTAGACCTTAGCGCCCTGCACATATGTGGCCTAAGGGTGGCTTGATCTTCATGTGGGTCACCTGGTAGTGGAGGGGGCTCACTGTCTCTAACATGGACCCTCTTGCCTGCTTTTGTATTACTTCCCCCTGGTAGGGCTGCCTTGTCTGGTTTCAGTGGATGAGGATATGCTCCGTCCTGGTGTGTCTTGATATGCCTGGGAAGGTTGACACAGGGGCAAGATATCTCCCTTGTTCTGGGCAGAAAGATAGAGGGAAGGAGGAGGAAGGGGATTGGGAAGAGAGGTGGGAAGGACACCCTTGGGATGTAAAGTAAATAAATTTTAAAATATTTTAAAAGAATCCAAAAAAGTACTCAGAACTAAAACAATGAAAAATCTGTAGAGAAACTACAAACTTCTGATAAAAGCCATTAGATGAGTTCTAAATAAACGAGTATACATTCCTTATTCCAGACAGGCAGCATCTCCTTAGTCAAGAAGACAATTCTTCTCAACCTGACCTAGAGATTCAATGCATTATCAATCAAAACCATGGAAATATAACTTTATTTATATTGAGAATCCTATCCTACTCCATATGGACAAGTGAAAGACCCACAATAGCCAGAGCATATCGAACAAGAAAAACCATGGGCTTGATGGTGACTGACTCAATGACTTATATAAAGTTACAGTAATTAAGACAGTATTGTATTGGCAAAAGAACAGACCAAAGATCAATGGAACAAAATAGAGATCTTGGAAACACATCTATACTAACAAACCCAATTGATTTTGAACAATTGGAGCAGGGTCAGTTCAATGGAGAAATGTAGGGTTTTTTTTCCCCTAGAAATGGTGTTGGAACAACTAGACATATGCTAAAATATAAAGAAAGAATAACAAAATGTAAGCCAAGGGATCACAAGCCTTATAGCTTTCTTAAAGTTTATCAGGGGCTAAAATAGAAGATATAAAGCTGCACAAGACCTATACAGTAACATAGGAAAAATGCAGATCGCTTTGAATTAGACTGACTAAACATAATACTCCAAACCCAACATATGAAAGAAAACAATTACTAAATTGGAATCCAGAAAAAGTCTGCTCTCTGAAACACACTGATGAGATAAACAAGGATTTCAAATATGAAGTAAAATGTTAAAAATAGTACATAATGCATACATGCCTGCACACATTCATACATTCAACACACATACAAAGTACATGTATACATAAATGTACATATGTACATCCATGAATACATACATACATAAATGCATGTATGTGTCTATGCCTGGAGAGATGGCTCAGTGGTAAGACCCCTTGCTGTTCTTCCAAAGGACCTTAGTTTGAGTCCTAAGATCCATGTCAAGAAGATACAACCTCCTGTAATTTCGGTTTCAGTGTATCCAATGCCTCTTCTAATTTTCACAGGGCTAACATGTATATATGCTCCTAAGCACACACAGAGATACACAAGTAAAGAATAAAATATTTTTAAAGGATTGGATGAGCCAATTTATATCGAAAACACACAGAAAGTCTTCTTAAAATTCAAAATTGCAGTAGAAAAACAATTTTAAAACGAGCAAGAATTCTAAACAGGTGCCTCATGAAAGAAGACACATGGATGATAGGTAAATTCAAGGTGATCAATAACATTTGTCAATGGGCAACTGAAAGGTAAAACAGTGACAAGCTTATACTATATCCAGAGCGTGTCTGAAACCCAACAACCAAACAGTATCAAATACAGACAAGGGTACAGAATACCACAGTAATTACTGGTGGTTTGGAGGAAAGCCTTTTATTTACAGTTAGTTAAACACCAATTAGAAATACTGTCTTCATTTAACAAAGCAATGGTTTGTTTTCTTTCCATATTGGACAAAATAGAGTACAGCAGACCCAGTGTTGCTCATGGGTGGATTGTGGCAGAACCAAGGCTTGTTTTTATTTTTCATCATGGCTGTCTTATAATCACAGAGCAGCTCACCTTTAAAAGGTTGTGAAGCCAACATTGTCATGGGGAATGGACTACATCTGCAAGAACTTCTGGGAATGGTATTGCTTTGTACACTGTTTAAAGTTAGTAAGGAAGAAGGGGAGAGTAGGTGCTTTGCCTGTAGCTCCTGCACATTCTGAGCTCTGGAAGTCTACCATATTGCTTTGCCCTAGAACTCATATCACAACTTAAATTGATTAAAATTGTGACATAGATTGATTATATCTAGATTTCAGAATGTTTAAGGGCATCTTAGTCATTATTCTATTGCTGTGAAGAGACACCATGACCAAGGGAACTCCTATAAAGTAAACTGTTTAATTAGGAGCTTTCTTACAAATCCATAGGCTTAGTCCATTAATATCGTGTCATAGAGAATGGCATTACACAGGGTGCTGGGGCAGGAGCTGAGAGCCACATCCAGATGCACAGGCAGAGAGAGAGACTTTGGCCTGAAATGGGGTTTAGAAATGTCAAAGCCCACCCCCCTCCAATGACATACTTCCTCAAAGAAAGCGACACTTTCCATTCCATCTCAAATAGGAGCACTCCCTGGTGACTAAGCATTCAAATATATGAACCAATGGGGTTTATCCTTCTTCAAACCATTACAAAATACATTAAAAAAAACAATAACAATAGATTACTTTGCCCATATCTGCTCTAAGAAGCTGGAATAAGTCCCTAAATACCCTTCAACAAGTCTTCTGGATTTTTCTAAAGAATGAGCTCCAAAATGTCCTTCCAAAACTCACCTCTAACAGGGAATATGGGACTTCAAGGACATCTCAATATGGAAAAGATTTACATAATCTACATAGAACATCAAGTGGAATACACAAGATAAACATCTAAAGACATTGACACATGGCTATTTCATTGTGCATACATGTTTCTGCATTTATTTCAGGTTATATTCACAAATCCAACAATTCAAAGCTAGGATCCACAAATATAAGGACATAACACTCTCTCCTTAACTCTGAAATATAGTACTTGAAATCCTAGTTAGGGCAATAAGACAACAAAAGGAGATCAAGGAGATAGAATTCAGAAAGTAAGAAGTCAACGTCTTACTATTTGCAGATGATATGATAGTACAAATTCTAACAGAGAACTCTTACAGCTAATAAAAACCTTCAGCAAAGTGTCTGGCTACAAAATTAACAACAACAACAAAAAATCAGTCTCCCTTCTGTATACAAAAAACAAACAGGCTGAGAAAGAAATTAGGGAAACAACACCCTTCACATTAGCCACATAAAGGAGCTTGGTGTAATTCTAACCAAGCAAGTGAAAGTCTTCTGTGAAGAAAACTTCAAATATCTGAAGAAAGAAATTGAAGAAGATATCAGAAGATGGAAAGACCTCCCATGCTCTTGGATTGATAGAATTAACATAGTAAAAATGTCAATCCTACCAAAAACAATCCCTGATTCAATGCAATTACTATTAAACTACCAACAGAATTCTTTACAGACCTTGCAAAAACATTTCTCAACTTCATATGAAAAAGCAAGCAAGCAAGAAAACAAACAAACAAACAAAAAACAGAATAGCTAAAACAATCCAATATGATAAAAGATCTTCTAGAGGTATCTCCATCCTGGATCTCTGGCTGTACTATAGAGCAAGAGTAATAAAAACCTCATGGAATGGGCATAGAAACAGACTGGTGGATCAATGATACTAAATTGAAGACACAGAAAAAAACACACACACCTATGTACACTTGACTTTTGACAAAGAAGCCAAAACCATAAAATGAAAAAAAGATAGCATCTTCAGCTGGGCTAACTGGTTGCATACACATAGAAAGTACAAAAAGATCCATATCTATCAACCTACACAAAATTGAAGTTCATGTGGATCAAAGACCTCAACATAAAACCAGACACACTACATCTGTTAGAAGAACAAGTGGGGAAGATCCTTAACCTTATTGTCACAGGAGACAACTTCCTGAACAGAACAGCAACAGCACAGGCTCTAAGGTCAAGAATCAGTAAGTGAAACAGAAAAGCTTCTGTAAAGCAAAGGACACTGTCAACAGAACAAACCAACAGCCTACAGACTGGGAAAATATCTTCACCAACCCTATATCTGACAGAGATCTAATACCCAGAATATATAAAGAACTCAAGAAATTAAACATCAACAAACTAAATAATCCAATTAAAAATGGGGTACAGAGCTAAACAGGATTGTATACATGCACCCAATAACAATCAATGAAATAAAGATCATGTATTTGAAGGAGCATGGAGGATTATAGGGGGGGGTGAGTGAGGGAAGAAAAGAAAAGAGAGAATATAATTCAATTACAATTTCAAAAACAAATAAAAAAGCTATATAGAGACATTATTTTATAAACATACCTCTAGGATACACCACACACACACACACACACACACACACACACACACACACACATCCCTATATATAGAGAGTTACATCGCATGATTTGACAGTGTTCCTTCCCAAAGCCATAAACTACCTCACAAAATTTTTAGTGCCACTCATGGAAAATACCCTTTAGAATTTTCGGGTTGAAGAAGGAATTTTAAGAGATTTCCTCCCAGAACTTGAGGGAGAGACACTATACTGAAGATAGCTCACACTTCAGACACAGTCATTGAAGAGACCAGGCTGCAAACTGCCTGGAAACCTCCTCCCCAGGGACCAGCTCTCCTAGTAATCGGTAGCTGCTATATCAAGGAAGGAAAGTAATCGATAGTGCCGCTCGGCTGTTGCACCTATCAATCTATCTTATTTTTAAATACATGATACTTTGGTTGCACTTCTGTTCCCAACTTCATTAAAATTCTAAACCTTTCTAATAGTTTATAATATTAATACCAGATATTGATGAGTGCACTTTACTGCATTATTGAGATTTTAATTATTCCAAAAGATCATTTAAAAAGCAATCCAACGAATTGACACAAGTTTTTTTTTTGTTTCTTTGTTTGGTTTTGTTTGTTTGTTTTGTTTTGTTTTCCTAAACTAGGCAGCTTAACAGTAATTCTAGCATTCTTAATCTAGGCAACATGGCCTTGTCATTGTCTCAAGAACCTGTCTGTTTCCTTTCCTCCAGAGATAATACTACATGGATGTTTTGATGGTTCAGTGAAGTCAGTCCTCCTATATCTGTTGTTTTATAAGTAAGTGCCTTTGGATCCTATTCTTTTGACTAAATCACTGACATTGATGTTTTCAAGCCATGGCAAGAATTGAAACCTAAAACCATGCAGAAATAAGAAAGTGTTTAAGTGACCGTGATAACAGAGACCAGAAATACAAAAGGTAGCAAATCTCATTCCAATACAGACAACTATTTTTTGTGATTATTATTATTATTATTACTATTTACAATTTATTCGCTTTGTATTCCAGTTGTAGCCCCCTCCCACATCTCCGTCAGGTCCCCCCTTCCTCTCCCTCCCTCCCTCATCACTCTACCTTAGTCTACTGATAGGGGAAGTCTTCCTCCACTACTGTCTAGATCCTCTTCTTCTTACGGCTGGCTAGTTGGCCCCGTCAGGGAAAAGTGATCAAGGAGCAGGAAACCAGGTTCATATCAGAGATTGTCTCTTCTCCTCTTACTAGGGAACCCACATGGAGACTCAGCTGTCTATGGGCTACATCTGAGCTGGGGGTCTATGTCCTCTTCCTGCATGGTCTTTGGTTGATGCCTCTGCAGTTCTCCCTGGGCTCAGCTTTTTTGGCTTTGTTGGTCTCCTTGTGGAGCTCCAGTCCTCTCTTGTTCCTTCTAGCTCCCCCTTCTTCCATAAGACTCCCTGTGCTCTGTCCAAAATTTGATTGTGAATCTCTGCATCTTTCCTGATCCCCTGCTCGGTCAACTCTTTTAGGGGAGATCTGTGGCACGCTCCTGTCCTCTTTCCTGTCTTCTAACACTTCTGGTGTCTATAATATTTTCCCGTCTGAATAAGAATCAAGCATCTTCCCTCCTTCTTTAGCTTCTTTAGGTCTGTAGATTTTAGTAACTTCATCCTATATTATATGACTAATATCCACTTATAAGTGAGTATATACCATGTGTGTCTTTCTGCTTCTGGTTTACATGACTCAGGATGATCTCTTTTACTTCTATCCATTTGCCTGCAAATTTCATGATTTCCATGGTTTTAATAGTTGAATAGTATTCCATTGTGTAAATGTACCACAATTTCTGTATTCATTCCTTCGATGAGGGACATCTAGGTTTTTTCCAGATCCTGGTTATTACAAGTAAAGCTGCTATGAACATAGTTTAGTAAATGTCCTTGTTGTGTGGTTGAGGATCTCCCAGATATATACCCAGGAGTCGTATAGCCTGGCATATATAGCCCCACAAGGAGACCAACAATAGGAATTGCTATTCCCAGTTTTCAATGTGCTCTTAAGTACTGACAGGTTTCAAAAATAATATGCAACTATGTATTTGGCTAAGGCTGAGGATCTGGCTTGCTTCCGTGTATGTGGACCTATCTGCATTGCCCACGTGGCACGCTGGGGTTGGCTACCCAGAGGATATTTAAGCTGTGGGCTGGCTTTCCCCAGGGTCAGAAGATTGTTCAAGGTTCCTGAATAAACTCCATTGAGAAGAACCAAAAAAAAAAAAAAAAAAAAGATCAGAAAGAAGGAGAGGAGGACCTCCCCTATCAGTGGACTTGGGGAGAGGCATACATGCAGAAAGGGGGGTTGCGTGGGACCGGGAGGGGAGGAGGGAGGGGCTTGTGGGGGATATAAAAGGAATAAAGTGTAATCAATAAAAGTTAAATAAAAATTAAAAAAAAATAATAATATGAAGGTACTCTGAATTTAAAAATAAATCACGTGATGGCATTGTAAAAAGACTTCTGTGGGGCTGGATAGATGGCTCAGCAGTTAGGAGCACTTGCTGTTTTTGCAAAGATTCCAGGTTGGAGTCTCATGTTGTGGCTCACAACTATCTATAACTCCAGTTCTAGGGGATCAATGACACACTGTTCACACATACATGCAAGCAAAACATTCACGCATAAAATAAATATTAAAAAATAATACATTTTTAGAGACTCTTGCTGATCAGGCTGTTTGGCAGACTCAGGTCCTCGGTGAACCACGTGCTCTTGAAGCTGGGTGTGAGTGTTCCAGGACTATATGCTGAAACATGGCCAGTGGAACACGTTTTTCTCCAGGGAAGGGATCACCTCAATATTGAGTGGGTTGAACACGTTGTCAGAGACAGATTCTGCACCAGAATTTAGAGGCAGGTCCAAGTGGTATGCTTGACAAAAGGAATGGTAGCCCAAAGATGAATGGACATTCATAACTGGACTCTAGAAGGACCACCCAGAAGTATTTATTATCAGTATCTCTGTACCTGCCTGAGTGGGACTTGCCACATTCCACTGAGCTTTACTCCATAAAGTTCTCACCATGGAAAATGTAGAAACATTCCTTTATGCTTCTGGGTGTGGGGAAGCTTCAAAATGAAGAAAACATATAATAGGTTTATAAAAAATGGAGCCCAGGCTTTTTTTCCTTCTAAGTATGATACAAAGATTAAGAGAAAAGGAAGAAAAAAAGACAGATGTTAAAATAAAATTATCAATGCTCTTAAAATGCAGCAAGGAAGATTTTTGTTTCTTTATTCCTCTATCATAGGATACATTCTGAACAAAGGCTCCCTCCTTCATCTTCCAATCTCCTCCCACCTCCCCTCTTCCCCAGATCCACCAGCACCTTCGTTTCCTTTCAGAAATGATCAGGCCTACTAGTGACATCATCCAAATGTAGCATAAAAAACACGCAATAAGCTAGCATAGAGAAGATTTTTAAAAGGAAAATTGCAACAAATCTGGCACACCCTTGTTTTCTTACTATAGAATGGTATGTCGCTTCACATGACTGCATGCTGAGAAGGCTTCCATAGGAAATTTCATCATTTTGAGAATAGCATACAGGCAGATAAACGGTGTGAGCTGTGTACTCAATGTGATATCTTGATGTAACCCAGAGATGTGGGCATAAGACAGATGCGACCCTTGCCAGTGAGACACAGTGTGCCAGAACGACATTAGCCTGCAATCACAGTGAACAGAATATTGACTCAAGCGTCAATCCAGTTGTTATATGTTCTATACTGTGGTTTGTGACACACTTTTACACAGTTGCCAGCTGCAGGATTCTTACTGCTGCTAAACACTTGGACAAATGTGTGCACTACAGTCATGTCACACCCAAAACACTGCTAAGAGAGGAACTGCTTAGCTCTGTTACAATCCTGACACATCACTGTTGGGTATGTGGTCTGTTCCCAAGGGAAATATCACCTGACCTGTGACTCAAAAGCACTTGAACCTCTGTGTGAAACAATATACTATCTGTGGGAGCTGGACAAAGGGGAAAACTCAATGTTTTGAAATAAGAAATAGTGAATGATATATAATGTATTCATGTTTCATGGATGACAGGATTAGTGTTGATTTAAATAGGAGAGAACGACTTTTGCTAAGAAATCCTGTAATGATATAATGGAATTGTTGGCAAAATCAAAACAAATGTCTATCACCATTCATTGTTATAAAAAATAACTCGACAATGCACTGTAAAGCCTTTTAAATTTGCCAAGCAATTGAACCAAAATTCTGTAAGAGTTTAACCTAAAACATAGTCACTCAAATCCATGAAAAAGAGTAAAAGTTTCTAGCACTATTTCAATAGCAACATTTTGGATGTATCTCCCCTCCAATAATAACTGTTCATTTTGAACAGTGTATATTTATAAATTGCAATTATATGTACCTATTTAAAATAAAGACTGCCACTTTGGTCATGTGAAACATTTTTATAATGCACTGCTAATTGGTTTTTCAGTCTATTTCTTCAGCTTGTAATTACTGCTTTCTCTTTAGTTTATTTTATTTTTTGTATTTTTAAAATTTTTGATACTGAGCCTGTACTTCAGTGTTCAGCACTTCACAAAGAAAAGAGGGCTCAAAGGGCCCCACTTCCTCTCTGATGAACTATTGGTTGTCTAACTGTGACAGGAAATAAGCAGTAAATACCATTCCACTAATACTAATTCAGGCAACCCTATTTGATCTCTTTCTGTTTCTCTCTCTCTCCCTCTCTCTCTCTCTCTCTCTCTCTTTCTCTCAGACATGAAAATAAGAAAATGGCTTTTTCGTTTTGAAAATAGAGTTTTAGTAGGAGGAAATGGGATGAGACTGGGTAATAGAGGGCCAGAATAACTAAAACGCACTATACACACGTATAAACTATCAGAGCATAAAATACTAATGAAAAACAACAAGAAAGACTAGAAAATAACCCTTCCAAATATTGATTATATTTAGTGTTTTATTTTAAAAAAAAGAAGAAAAGTAACTGAATACAGTCAGGGAACACATCTTCATTCTTCTAAGGATTCATTTTATTTGTAGCTAAATGTTGTGTCTGTGTATTGATGGGTATATGCAAATGAGAAAAGTGACCTTGAAGTCCAGAAGAGGACTCTGGTTCTGTGGAGCTGGAATTACAGGTACTTGTGAGCCACTCAGCATGGGTGCTGGGAACTGACCTCAGGTCTTCTGCAAGAGCAAGAAGTATGCTTACTGAGTCCGCACCATTGGTAGTCTCTCTTCTTATCACCCAGATTGTAAAGTGGGAGGACCTCATAAGAGAAAATGTTGCGCAAATAAGAACCCAAGTCACCGCAGTGTTTTGTCTCTCATTCATTAATTTCTAGAACGTATGACAGAAAGGAAGTACTACAACAGCACTTTGGAAATCATAAATGACTTTGTAATACAAATGTTTTCACAAGTCGATGAAAACGTTCAGTGGCAGAATTGTGACAGTTCTGTGTAACTGTTTAAGGGGGATATGTTTTGACAGGTTTTCTGTAAAGTTAAAAAAAGTTATGACAAGAAGCTCTAATATAACTATATAGTTTTCAGTGTTACTACTGTTATAATAAACAAATGCAAACAGAATTTACAAAGCTCAATAATTTATAATAAACGGAAAGAAACTCAAATGTTAAATGTTAAGTGAATGGCTAACCTGTAGCATCTATTTCCACGTGTTAGAAACTCATATAGTCAGAGAATAAAGAATTGAAAGTATTTTTAGTGTTCTAGAAAATGTCCTGTTAAAGTTGAGTGAAAAAATATAACCTTTGATTTCAGTTTGTATATACATATATATATATATGTATATAGTGCACATACATATTATGAAAAACAAAACAAAAGACTTATTCAAGAAAATAAAAATAATTCATTGTAGAGATTTATAGAATGTATGAATACTATGATTTTTACTTTCCTATTGTGTGTGCACAATAAATTTATAATCTCAAGGATAATATAATAAATATAACATAAAGTACTTAAGTCTGACATAAAGAAAAGTTGACCCTGTGTTAACTCTTTTTCTTATAAAATTCATGAGATTTTAATATTTTCAAAGGTTTCCATTCAATAACTTATGTGAAGTTTGCATCTTTCAAGTGTCTAATTTAAATTTAAGTATCAGTTTGTCTCCATTCTCACATTCTCTGAATTATCCAGCTATAATTACTGTGATCAGATTCCAAGCATAAAAGCTATTAAAGATTCAGTGTAACTTTCTCTTTGTGACATTTAAACAGATCCTTTTTCTTTGAGCATTATCTGTGAGGTATGATCTACCTTGTCTGGAGAACTAATCCAAGTCTAACTGAAAATACTGCCAATAATTAGTATGTTCAAAGGAATACGAAATACAAAGAGACTGGCTTATTATGTGACCAATTAGCACCGATTAACCTGCTCACCAGTGTGCAGGAAGACCTCAATCTAATATTTTCTAAATTTCCATGACTTTGAAAGTATTATTTAAAAAAATAAACCTTCTCATACTGAGCAAATTTAAATGGTTTTACTTTTGTTCTGGCACATCTGACCCTTGACCTGGAAGGCACAAGTGATTGTAGTCCTTCTCCATAGAGGTGAACAATATAGTCAATTCTTGCTTAATTCTTTTAAAATACCTACTATTTACAATATCTAATTATTAATAAATTCCATGGACGGAACGAAATCATGCAAGGCCGTCAATCTCTTTTCCACTCTGAATATCAGGAGACACACAAAGTTAACTCAAATGTGGGGTACCAATGTAATGAGACTTGCAATAGAAGAGCTGTCAGGCACTGTGCCAATGCAGGAAAGGTAGTTATTAATCAAAACCCGTGGACTTCAGTGGCTGTGAATATATTTCCATGGAAAGGACATACACCTGTGTGTTACAATTGGTTAAGTCTTCACATACCAGTGGTGGTGGAATTTCATAAGCTTGTGCATTGAAGAGTCCATATGACCATGATCAGTGATCTGTAGTCTGTTGTGTGCAATAACCCAGCGGAACACTTGTGAGCAGCAAGGAGAAAGCCTATTACCCTCTCCATTATGGAAGACCAGGCCACTCCACTTTCTGGAACGGAACAGAGTAGGCAGAATTTGAAGCATGAGGGACACTGGCTTTTCTCCTGGGTTGGTATCTCCGTTCTTCACAGTGTGTGGAACCAATTAAAGTCATCAATAATCATACCTCACGCTGTCACTGCAACTTCGCTCGATGTTCCCAAAAGGGACAGAAGACAGTATTTGTTAAACTGTGTGTTTAAAGAATGGTATCCTATTCATTGCCACCCTGCTGTATAGAGGGTGCTTTTATTCTTACAAGCATATTTGACGTCCAATTCCTCAGCTAAGCAAGGAGACCTTACCTTGTCAGCTGTTTTGCAAATGCCCAGAGTTACTTGACTAATGAGTTCTTAGTTAAAACCTTCCTATTTCGTTTTATTCCGCCTCACAACTCAGATCCACTGAATGGTGCATGTATTTGTAAGGCCTGCCCATGCCTCCTAACCTCAGTGTAATCAGTTGGTATAACCCAGCCAGAGCCAACACAACAAAAGTTCAACGAAAATGGGAAAATGTCTCTCAGAAAATAGCTGACT
>REGO01000127.1:4066629-4084289 GCA_010120015.1 Rhombomys opimus
CATTTAAACAGATCCTTTTTCTTTGAGCATTATCTGTGAGGTATGATCTACCTTGTCTGGAGAACTAATCCAAGTCTAACTGAAAATACTGCCAATAATTAGTATGTTCAAAGGAATACGAAATACAAAGAGACTGGCTTATTATGTGACCAATTAGCACCGATTAACCTGCTCACCAGTGTGCAGGAAGACCTCAATCTAATATTTTCTAAATTTCCATGACTTTGAAAGTATTATTTAAAAAAATAAACCTTCTCATACTGAGCAAATTTAAATGGTTTTACTTTTGTTCTGGCACATCTGACCCTTGACCTGGAAGGCACAAGTGATTGTAGTCCTTCTCCATAGAGGTGAACAATATAGTCAATTCTTGCTTAATTCTTTTAAAATACCTACTATTTACAATATCTAATTATTAATAAATTCCATGGACGGAACGAAATCATGCAAGGCCGTCAATCTCTTTTCCACTCTGAATATCAGGAGACACACAAAGTTAACTCAAATGTGGGGTACCAATGTAATGAGACTTGCAATAGAAGAGCTGTCAGGCACTGTGCCAATGCAGGAAAGGTAGTTATTAATCAAAACCCGTGGACTTCAGTGGCTGTGAATATATTTCCATGGAAAGGACATACACCTGTGTGTTACAATTGGTTAAGTCTTCACATACCAGTGGTGGTGGAATTTCATAAGCTTGTGCATTGAAGAGTCCATATGACCATGATCAGTGATCTGTAGTCTGTTGTGTGCAATAACCCAGCGGAACACTTGTGAGCAGCAAGGAGAAAGCCTATTACCCTCTCCATTATGGAAGACCAGGCCACTCCACTTTCTGGAACGGAACAGAGTAGGCAGAATTTGAAGCATGAGGGACACTGGCTTTTCTCCTGGGTTGGTATCTCCGTTCTTCACAGTGTGTGGAACCAATTAAAGTCATCAATAATCATACCTCACGCTGTCACTGCAACTTCGCTCGATGTTCCCAAAAGGGACAGAAGACAGTATTTGTTAAACTGTGTGTTTAAAGAATGGTATCCTATTCATTGCCACCCTGCTGTATAGAGGGTTCTTTTGTTCTTACAAGCATATTTGACGTCCAATTCCTCAGCTAAGCAAGGAGACCTTACCTTGTCAGCTGTTTTGCAAATGCCCAGAGTTACTTGACTAATGAGTTCTTAGTTAAAACCTTCCTATTTTGTTTTATTCTGCCTCACAACTCAGTTCCACTGAGTGGTGCATGTATTTGTAAGGCCTGCCCATGCCTCCTAACCTCAGTGTAATCAGTTGGTATAACCCAGCCAGAGCCAACACAACAAAAGTTCAACGAAAATGGGAAAATGTCTCTCAGAAAATAGCTGACTCCAGGAAAGCTCAGCCTGAACGAGGTATATTTATTCTGAAAAACAACCATTAATCAGGACTCTGTCTATTTGATTGAATGCTGTTTCTGTAAAAAGCAGCAGAAATCCATTTAAAGTAACTTATGTGTAAAAGGGAATTTATTATAAGAGCAAGGAAGTATGCCATGGGGTGTAAAGCAAGACGTATCTAGCTGATCACACCGGGATGATACCAAGAGCGGAAAGTCAGGCACCAGTGCAAGACTTCTCACACCGTGACGCTCACTGCATCTTTGCCCTATCTCTACCCAGTCGTTGCTTGCTATTTGCCTTCCAGATTCAGGCCCAGTCTGCTCTTTTTGGCACATGTTATTTGATATGTCCATATGCAAATGATGTTGTGATGATAGACTTGATTAAGGTGCCGCCTGGCCAGGCCACAGAGGAAGGCGGACTGCCTTGATGAGAGCTGATAAGTTAGGGTCAGATAGACAGGGACGAGGTACTCCCCTATTAGGGGACTATTGAAAGGGAATAGGGAGAGAAGAGGAAGGATGGCTGGGTCTGGGAGGAGTCGAGGGAGGGGGCTGTAGTGGGGATACAAAGTGAATAAATTGCAATGAATAAATATATAAGGTAAAATTAAATAAAAAAAGAAGTTATTACAGCATCTTTAAGAACAGTATGAAGTCTAGTCCCATTGTGGGTCTAGACATACTTTCCACTGTGGAAAGTCATTGTAGGTCTAAGGCATACTTCATCCAGAATCCTGTTGAAAATATAGCCGGTTAATAGTCCCTGCCCAGAGCCACACTTTCCCTTCACTGTCCCAGTCAGTGGCTAAGCATGGCAAGTGGAAGGCAGTTCAGAAGAAGGTGCGGCTGTTTCTCAGGCTTCATTGGCTTGGAGCAAACATCCCAATGCCTGAACCATTCTTGCCCTGAACTACAGATGGAAGCTCTTTATCCCCACACCTTCTATTGACCCTGGTGCAGATGTCCAACTGCATCACACAGGTCCCCAAATTGCTTACCGCCTTCCCTGTGGTTCTCTCCCCAGTAGTTGGGCTTGTCTAAATGTGCACTTATCAAAGCACATGATAGCATAGAAACATAAGCAGAGTTTTTTTTAAAACCAAAGAAAAAAAAATAAAATAAAAACAAAGGGGAAGCAAATTGAAAAAAAAACTAACAATGGAAGGAACCCGAATTAATTTAAGGGGGCCAAAAATGCCCGGAATAAGGGGAAAAAAAGCCTAAAAAAAGTCCAATTAAAATTTCCTAAGTGGAAAAAAAAAAAAATCCCTGCCTTCCCTTTAATTTTTTCATATTTTAATTTTGTTATGAAAGTTTATTATTTACCCTTTTTAGAGAAAACACCTATAATATTATATATAAAACATATATGAGAAGAATAAAATGCTGACGTTAAAAGCAACAAAATAAATCTAACTTCTTAAATTACCATCATTGCTCTATATCTTTTCAGCCTTTTAGTGGTGCATTTGAAAATATTCTACACTAAATGAAATTAAATCAAATACTCAGACATTTTTCTTCTCACCAGCCATACCATTTATTGTATTTTGTCTTTGGTTTTAGTTTTTGCTTTAAGACGGGAACTTGTACAACCCAGCTGATAGGTTATGCTCTGTCTGCCCTCATCCTAGACAGTTTTTATATCTCTTTTTAAATCCCATTCTTTTAAAAATATTCTCCCATTTAAGATATGTACATGTATTTATTTTATGTGCATGAGTATTGCCTGTATTTATGTGCACCACGTGCTTAATTGGTGCCTGTGGCGACCAGAAAAGGTCTTCAAATTTGTGTCACCCAGGGTCACTGAAAAAGATGTTCTCATCTCTCAATAAGCTACAATGGCCCTTAGCTTCTAAGGGAAGGGTGAGGCGGCGCCATGATCCCTCACTCATCCATGGTGAAATGCTGATGGGTCTCATACACATAACATGACTCCAGTGATCTCATGAGTGAAACAGATACATCATGTCCTGAAGACTTCTTTTACTTTCACATTTTAGTTAACATATGTTCATCAAATCATGGATTTCATTGTGACTATCCCACGCCTTGATTTTGGTCACCGTCCTCCATTACTCTTTCATGTACTTCCTGCCTTCCTCTCATTCATTCCTATTCTCTTCTCAGGGAGTACCCCATTTGCTTTCAACTCTGATATTTTTATGTCTAGTTTCTCTGTGTGAGAGAAAATAAGTGGCATTTGTCTTCCTGTGTCTGACTTATTTTAAATTAACATGATTTCAAGTAATATCTTTTTGGGGGTGGGTGTAAAATAATTTTATTCTTTACAGCTAAAAATGCTCTATTAGATACACAGGTTTTATTTTCATTATCTGATCATCTATTAATGGACACCTACGCCGATTCCCTAATTTGATTATTATTAACACTATTTCTAATACTAATAAATAATTTTCTTTATTTTTTACCTTAGGCTCTTTAAATTATGTTTTACTATATTTCCCTTTTCATTCACAATTACCTTATTGGACAAAAAAATGCAAGTTTGAGGTAACTGTAACTCAATCCACTAGAATAAAAGTTGTCAATGTAACTGGAGGAGCAAAATTCCAGCACTAGGAGTTGGGTGGTAAAGACTGGCCTTGAACACTGCACTTCCCTGGAATTAAGAGGAAGACGGGGGCAGTAAAGGCCTGATGTGCCTTCTGAAGAAGGTAAGAACTTATAGGTGAGGACAAGCTATGAAATGATGTTTTCTGGACCTGATACAGCAGCACACTTATGAACTAACAGTACCTGTGGCAACTACACAAGATTAAGCATAAACGGAATTTCAGCATAAATGGAAGAGGAGTTTAGGAAGCCCCATGTTTCCTAAGGAACCACTGGCAATTGATTGTAGCTAGAAAAGGGAAAGTCATTTGGAGGAGAGAAAGGCAGGATGGGGTAACTGGTGGGTTGCTTATGTTCCAGTTGGTGACCTCACATTAATATGCATATTTGGAATACTAATTATATGAAGTGGGATATAAAATAAAAAAATTAAATGATTTCTAATAGGACATGAAGTTGAAAGGAAGAAGTGCTAGAGAGGAGACTTGATGTGGCTGGAAGGGAAAGATGGGGAGGACGATTGTAGACATGCATGGCATTCTCAAATAACACATGTTGAAAAATAATAATACTGCATAAACTTAGGTTAATCAAAATGATTAGTATGAATTAGACATGTAACAAATGCATAGTCAGACCTTGGGAAAGGTAAACGCCGAAAACTGAAACAGCTGCTGTTCATATGTTTAGAGGTCCTTACCAGCTGGGGTATCTGGAAGCTGAACAACCTAGAAGCACGTGTCAGCTTGAGGCTCTGCGAATAAGAAGTGACAGAGATGCTTATCAGTGTTATATTCTGTGGGAGTCAGGCTCTGTCTGAGGTGACCTTTGCGCCGTTACTTTATAGGAACAGAATGAACTAAGCTGTGGCAAGAATATCTGTGTCCTTCCAAAAATCATGTGGAAACTTGATTCTCCATGAATGAAATAGGAAGGTGTTGATTTTGTCATGGGTGTAGTCCATAAAGATGGGCAAATGTCCTCATAGGATGGACTAGCCCATTTATTACCGAGAAGGGATACTATCTTGGAAGTGGAATATAAGCTTAAAACAAAGTGAGCGTGCTGGAATCTTCTCAGACTCCAGCCTTGAGCAGAGGAAGAAATAGTTTCCATTGTTTATAGATTATTTCAGCCTAAGCAATTTTGCCTACTGCTTTCTTTTTTCCAGAGATATATTATTTCACATCATATTTTCATATCTAGCAAGGAAATAAAACAAGAGACTCCAAAGTTTTTTTATAAAAATTGTGAGAGCAGAACTGATTTGGTTAACGCACACTTTCCGGTTATTCCAAAAACTAAGCCCAAGCTGCAGAAGCCAGCTTTGTGCTACTCCCTACTGCCCTTGTGCAGTTTCTTACATTCTGATGTCTTGGTTTTAACAGGGTATCCAGGTTGTTTAATAGGAAGAAATGCTTTTCTGAACAACGGTGGTAGGAAAAATACATTTGCAAAATTTTAATGAAGTAGGAACCTAAGCTCAATCCGTATTCAAATCCTATCTCAGACTCTCGAAGCAGTAAGTATGTGAGATCCTGAAGATGTCATTCTCTAATACTGGTACAGCCAGTGTAACCATTATCTCACAGTAATGAGGATAGCCTGTACTGAGCCCACACAAGTCTACTTTTGTCAACAGTCAAAGAAGAGATGCAGGGCTCTCTCCCTTTACCTGGCTTATTGATACGTTCAGGGAGAAGGGGGATCACTGCTCCCCCACTCAAGCCCAACAGACTCCTTTGGTTACCTCTAGATCCCTGATCACAACGGTGTCTCAAGGGTCACAGAGCAAACAGATAGACATGAACATGAAAGAGAGGTGGGTGGTGGTGGTGGCAGGGATGTGGGGGCTAGAGTGGCCGGTATGCACAAATTATACATGCAAAACTGTTAAAATGAATTAAGATTCCATATTATGAAACTCTTCAAAGAAACTGGAGATGTGCATTTGAGTGACCTTGGGCGTTTCTTTGAAAATAGCTTCAACAAATGAAAGAGAACTCACCAAACAGGATAATGCGAATCTTTTGAGCCAGGAGCCACTCGTTTACACTTAAAGAACTCTATTAATTCAATCACAAAAAGACAAAAGAGCTGTTGGTCAATGGGACTGACATTTTTCTAGAAAGGTAGTTTTCCAGAAGAGTAAATTAATTTCCAATAAGAGTATGAAAATGTGCACAAGATTATTCACCTTGAGGGAAATTCAAAGCAATACCACTTTGAAATACTGCTACATACACACTCAGCTAGTTACAGTTGAGAAGACAGACAGCAAATGCTGTTGGGCATGTGGACACATCAAATACTTATACACTGTGAATTAAAAGTCAAATGATACAGCCACTTGAGAAAGCATTTTAAGTTCCTCTGAATTTTTAGTGTGAAGTTAACATATGATGTAGCAATTTCATAGCTGGATATATGAATGTATGGAAAGCTATTTACAATAAAAGTACATTGATGTTCATAAACATATTATCACAGTCAGTATGTAAAAACACCTCCGATATTAACAACTGATAATATATAAATTACAGTTCATTCACAGCAGAATATAACTCCCCCATAAAAATAGTGAAATATTTATACAGGCTACAGGTTGGTTGCCTGAAAAATACCTTAAATGCCACAGGTTGGTAATATCATTTAAAGGAGAATTCCCCAGATCCATATAGAGTAGGCACACTCATGGCTACCTTTGTCTGGAGATACGAAGTTCTATTTTGGAAGGATAAAAATGTTCTAGGATTATACAGTATTGATGGTTATTCCTTTTGTACTAACAGTCATCAACTATACAATTTAAAGGGATGCACAGTACTGTGTTTAAAAATATAAACACAGTACTTGAAAATTATGAGCATAGTGACAGACAAACATGTATTTGCAGCCACAGGCATGGCGTCAGTGTAGAGATGGCTTACCGATGTCCCTTAAGGGGAAGTCTCATACCCCAGTTGATTTATGACTCCCTATTGGGTTGTCTTTGGGTCGATCATTTAGGAGATTTTTCTCGTATACAGAATTTTATGAAATCATTTGAGAAGCATTTTATTAAAGTGTCTCGAGGTTATGACACTCCCTGAACTTGCGCCAGGAGGAGAAACACACATGGAGAAAGCTGTCGTGCCAGATGCCATCTCTCGGCCTGTACACTGAACGTGTGTACTTTTTGTGCTTTGAAAACTCTTTTAAGGAAGATTTAGGACAGACTAAGTGACGCTAAAAAGGCAGCATAGAATGCTAAGCAGATTCAGTCGGTTATAACAAGGCATATCTAGAAAATACCCAGACAGAGTAATTAATTGGAATATAACTCATGAAAATTGGAGGTTGTCTTTATTATTATACCTAAAATATAGGGAATTGTAAAAATAATAGAGTTACCTTACTAAACACATTTGCTCAGTTATGAGGTAAAAGCCTTGCCTTCAGTCTGTAATCTGTATTTGGGTTTTTCCCTAGGTAGAATAGTTAATTACAATATTTAGTCATCACTTGCGTATTATTTAGTAACATTTAGTAAGCATTAATGTTATTTATTTCTATTTAACCACTGATTATGCGACTGAATATGCTTAAATATCTCACTACTAATGTTTTTTTTTATTTACTTCTGGTATTTTTATGCCTATGCATAATATTATACTGAGTACTTGTGTTCATTTGAAGTTTTGATAGTTTGGAATATTTTCTCAAGACAGTTTTACAAATGTGAAACATTTTAAAATCACAGTTTAGTGCTCACTGTGTATGACGAGATGTTTTCCAACACTGGATGCGTGCGCTTAGACTGCTGTTTGCGATTTATAAATTTTCATGCTCCCTAGTTTGTGTACACATTTGTTCAAAGTGTGATGTACTGTATTCATTCTCTCTCCATAAAGACTCACCATCCCGGGTGTCTAAAAATGAGCTGAACAAGGATGGCACAAACAGACATTCAAAAGAGGATGGAAAAAAGCCCATGGAGCCTTAGCCCTACACAAATAGCTACAGGCATCTAAGGAATGCTGGGAGTGGGAGAGTTAGTTCTCTCCAGGAAATACTGATTGATTAAAAAAAAATACCAAATTCTCAGCCCTGAAGATATACGTACAAATAGTAGTATATAGATTGAAAATGATATTTTAACCAATTTTTATCGTTTGTTTTTATTTGGTGCCAAAGTCTGATCTGTACAAGTGTGTGACTATTTGTAGATTCTTTACTTCCATTTGATGTGTCAATGTAGTGTGTAAGTGTGTGTGTCTGTGTTCCCTGTGGCTTGAATCTGAGATGTCATACATGAATGGCAAACACCCTGCCACCGAGTTATACCTCAAATTCTTTTCACACATTTTATTTTGGTGAAGGGGTCTCATTAAGTTTCTCAGGCTGGCTCACTATGCAGCCCAACTTGCTCTTGAACTTGTGATCCTTCTGATTCATCCTCAAAATAGATGGGAATTGAGGCTTGTATCACCAATCTTGGCTTATCCATTTGATCAGCTGAAGAAATGGTAAAATTTTTTACCATGGAGGTTACCCTAATCCTCATGTTCCAAGAGATATATTTATACTAACTCCCTAAGGTTTGAAATAAATAGAATTACAAAATCCGTTTCCCTTTTCAAACTTTGGAAAATGGATAGTTGAGCCGTATCTTTATTATAATCTTTACAAAAGGTAAGAGTAAGCTATTAATCTTGTCTCTATATAAAGCAATTAGTGAAGACACTGCTCTGTAGGAAAAAGGTTCTGTCTATAGGGGGACAGACAGCACTGAATTTAATTACAGTCTTTGCCTAATGCTAGCACACTTAGATCCAAACATCTGGGGCAGGACCAAAGAGAGAAGCAATGAAGGTGGTAACAGAGTTATGATCTAAAACCACATAATCGAAAGTGGGAGAATTTATTAAACATCCTTTGCCAGTGAATACCTTTCTGCAAAGTTAAAATCAAATGTGACTTATCCTGCCCAGCTAATGAGAGAACATGAGGAGCAGAGAGGAACAGAAAACTGGTAGTGAGTTGGTGGTGAAAGGATAATACTGCAAAATTATCCCAAATTAAGACCCCTAGAGAGTCAAAGAAAGTAGCCCAGTCCCAAACAGCCAATATTATACTTTTTTCTCCTGGATTCCTTACAGTATCTGGAATATATATATATGTATTATATATATATAATTTTTGGAAGAATGTTGTGAGTATTTTCATTGGATGACATTGATTGCTTATGGTAGGATGGTCATTTTCACACTTAGTTCTACCAATCCATGAGCACAGGATGCCTTGCATTTTCTTTTGTCTTTCTCAATCTCTTTCTTCAGAGATGTGAAGTTTTCATTATAGAGGTCTTTAACCTTCTTGGTTAGGTTTATTCCAAGGTACTTTGTTATTATGATGCTATTATTTAAAAAAAAAGTGTGTCCATGATCTTTTTCTCTCTGTATTTGTTGTTGGTGTATAGAAACTCTGCTAATGTTTGTGAGTTGATCTTTTACCTTGCCTCTTTGTTGTGTTTGTTTAATACTTTTAGAAGTTTTCTGTAATTTTGTTGTCTCTTGTAAAGCTGTAGTACTAAAACAATATGATATTAGCACAAAACAAGCATATAAATCAATGTAAGAAAATAGATGAGCCAAAATGAGTACTCATATTCTATAAACCTGACATTTGACAAAGGTGTGAAAACATACACTGAAGAAAGAAACAGATGATGTGCTGGGAACATTTGATCTCCATGTACAGAGAATGAAGTTAGACCTGAATCTATCACCCTGCATAAATATTAGCTCCAAATGGTTCAAAGACCTCAATTATATGATAAACATAATGAAATCTATACACGTAAAAAAGATAATCAAGAAAGGGGACACAGGGTAAGATGATCAATCCTCATTTAGAAAGACAAATGGGATATGCATTGAACGTATGACAGGAGTCTACCGCAGAAGGCATCTGAAATTCTCTACCTAGTAGTGTTTCAAAGTAGATACTAAGACTCATAACCAAACCTTCATCAGAGTACAGGGAATCATATGAAAGAAGGGGAGTTTGATGTGGAAAGGATAAGAGCTCCACAAGGACCAAACATATCTGGGCACAGGGTCTTTTCTGAGATGGATACTCAACCAAAGACCATGAGTGGATATAACCTAGAACCTCTGCTCAGATGTGACCCATGATAGCTCAGTAACCAATTGGTTTCCTATAGTAAGAGGAATAAGGACTATTTCTAACAGGAACTCAATGGCAGAACTCAATGGAACTCTTTGACCTCCCCACCTCCCAAGGGAGGAACAATACTGTTAGGCCACAGAGGAGGACTTTGTAGCCAGTCCTGAAGATACCTGACAAAACAGAGTCATATGAAAGGGGTGGAAGTCCTCCCCTATCAGTGGACTTGGAAAGGGGCAGGGAGGAGATAAGGGAGGGAGGGTGGAATTGGG
This sequence comes from Rhombomys opimus, assembly GCA_010120015.1. Classification (NCBI taxonomy): domain Eukaryota; kingdom Metazoa; phylum Chordata; class Mammalia; order Rodentia; family Muridae; genus Rhombomys; species Rhombomys opimus. The sequence continues at coordinate 4,077,031 of REGO01000127.1, forward strand.
GAGGGAATGAGGGAGCAGGGTACAGCTGGGATACGGAGTTAACAAAATGTAACGAATAAGAAAAATAAAATTAAAAATAAAATGACATCAACAACAACAAAAAAAGACCTCAATTTGAAATTTGGAATGCCAAAATTACTAGAAGAAAATACAGGCAGTCCTCTGCATACTATAGATGTAAGAAAGGACTTTCTGAATGAGATTTCATTTCCCCCTAAATTAAGGCCAGAAGTTGACAGAGAGGACACAGCCAAGGATACAATCAATCAAGTGAAGAAGAAATCCAAAGAATGGGAGAGATCTTTTGCCAGCTATACCTCTGGCAAAGGATTCATATCCAGAATATATAAAAAAATTGAAAAAAGTCAAAGACACAAATGATGCAAGTAAAAACAGACTAGAGATCTAAGATAGAATTCTCAATAGAAGAAATAAACCTGCCTAAAAAACACCCCCCCTGAAGCATTTATAAGCTGTAGGATTTAGGAAACAAAAGATTAAAAGACCTTTTATTTCAATTTATCTAGTCGGGATGGCTATAATCAACAAATGGTTGACAACAATGTTGGCAAGTTTGTAGGGGAAAAAGGAATTATCATTTATTGTTTATGGGATTGCAAATTATTGTGCCCAGTGTGGAAATCGGTACGGATAGTCCTTAAAACCTGAAACGAATCGATCACATGACCCAGCTCTATCACTCCTTGGACTTGATATTTTGCTCCACAGACAGTTGTTCAATGATGTCCGTTGTTGCTCTGTTCATAACAGCTAGGAAATGGAAACTACATATGTGTCTGTCTTAGTCACTGCTGTACGGCTGTAAAGAGACACCGTGACTATAGTAACTCATAAAATAAAAACTTTAAGTTGGAATTTGCTTACTGTTTCAGAGGTTTAGTCCATCATCATCACCAAGGCAGAGACCGTGGTGGCATGCAGGCAGCGGGTGCTGGAACAGCAGCAGAGAGCTACATCCTGACCCAAGGGCAGCATCGGGGCCTGATGTGGGCTTTTGTTCCCTCCAAGCTTGCCCCCAGTGATGCACTTCCTACAACAAGGCCTCATCTGAGTCTCTGAGATCAGTTTTTATTCAAGCCACCACAGTGTCCTTCAAAAGGTAAATGGGTAGTAAAAATGTGGTACACTTACACAGTGGAATACTGTTAAGTCAGCTGTTAAAAATGATATAATGAAATTTGAAGGTAAATGAATAGACTCAGAAAAAAAAATATATATATATATATTGAGTGAGGTAACCCAGACCTAGAAAGACAAGCACCACATGCTTTCTCTCATTTGCGTTTCTTAGTTCCAAGTCTGAGTATACAAGATCTGAATATAAAATTGAAACAACCAAAGACACCAGGAAAGTAGAAAGAGACTGGTGACAGAGTTTAAGAGTAAACTAGCAGGTTACAGGTGGTATGAAGCAGGAAAGGGAAAACAGGGAGGGCCTTCATTTTCTGGTGAAGGGAGAAGGAGAAGGAGGTACACACACACACAAAAAAAATAAGATTGTTTGAGAAACTTCAAAGAAACATATTATTTTATGCTTACCTAAAACTATATTGTATATATATATATATATGGAGTTTATGACACCTGGACTGGTTATACTTCCCCCAAAACCGTGTCCTAACAGAACCCCTGTGCTAGGAGCTAGAGATCTTCTCTCAAATGCTTGCTTAGCATTGTGCACGGTTGCCTTTGAGGTTGAAGGTAAGTCACCACACACTTAGGACATGGGACTCAGATTGTGGGAGGTGGATCTAACATGAAAGACTCTTTTCTGCAGGTTAATGTTACGAGAAAATGCTGTTCAAGTTATCGAGAGAGAGAAGTAATTGATAATCCCAGCAGTAACACCTGTGAAACATGACTAACATGACAGTAACAACTATGACGCCCCAACAATGACCATAGTACATAAGGGTGCAATAAATGGCAGTCACGTGTTGGCATAACCAAAAGCTGTCTGAAAGTTCAGGCCCAGTCAATAGGAAGGAAAACATGTCTGACATCAAAAACCTAGATAACTTCCTGGGAATAATGAGGCCGTGGGTCTTAGAAAAGAATCTGCTACCACAATACCACTAGACCAGCATAAGTCTTCACCACATTTTACGACTTATTCTTTTACCCCCAGGTTAGTAAAGCTACCTCTCCTCCTCGAAGAGGCTTCTCCTTACAGCAAATGGAGAATATCACAGAGGACTGCAATTGCAAAGGCTGTGGGGAGCTCAACCCACACAAACACAACTGCATCATACTTCCAACATCTGTGGATCGGGATAAACAGTGGAAGCAGGGATAGGAAAACTGTAAGAACCAGAATACTGGGATGTACGCTATGAAACAGTCTCTCCTAGAAATGGCTGTATAACAAGACCTGAACTAGACAATATCAATGAACAGGGTAGCTCCATAGTAAGGGAAGTTCTAAAGGTAGTCCCACCTCTAGACAGCAAACTACACACAACCAACGACTTCTGTGAGAGGAAGAATTAACCTCTCTCACAGATGAGCTCTCTACTTCGTTATCCAATACAAAGTGGTCATCCCTGAAGCCATATATACATACAATAAAAATGAACTCAGCATGTTGTGTTGGTAAATCGATGCATGTGTGTGTATGTATGCGTATCTGTGACAATAATAAAGCAAAAGAGGTTATCAGTTTGAGAGCTGGGGGCACAGGAAAGGCATGGAGAAGGAGACATGTGAGGGGTTGGAGGGAAGAAAATGAAGGAGTAAATTAACAAAGAAGACTATCAAGGCAGTAGAGAAACATTCTCCAGAACATGGGAAAACTTCTGCTAAGTGTATGCTAAATAGTAGGTTAATATCTAGAACATGCAAAAATCACAAAACTTGTAAATCCCCAAATAAATCTTTTCAACAAATAGGCCACTGAACTAAGTGAACACTTCTCAAAAGAAGAAAACCGATCAAGTGTTCAATTCCTGTGCTGCACTGAAAGAAACCCCAATGATCAATTTGCCAGGTACAAGTATGAGGTACATGATATTCTTGGATTCTATAACACAGTGTCTTCTGGTCCTTAGAAGACGTGATGCAATGTCTGTAAAACTGTTAATTATGATAACTTGGGTGAGGCGCCCTGCTTGCTGGGATGTCTCTGACACCATGCCATGCCTACAATTGTCTGCCAATGCTTGTCAATGCCACTTTGAGACATTCCACCATAAGGACAGAGATCAACTCACACACTTTGTCTAATAGAGGAGTAAACAATTTCTCACCCCTTCAAATAACAGGTGGAAAGTTCCAGGCCAGTGCCCTGCCGAATGCCGCCTGGTTTTGTAACACTTCAATCTTTCCCTTTTTATTATTATTTTTTATGTGTCTCTAGTTCTCTACCTCCTCACATGTATTGTGATCTTTTGTTGATGAAACCTGTATTATTATTTAAAATCATCACACAAGTTTATCTCATATTTTCACCATGGGTATGATTTTGAACATGTTGAAAATTATTTTTAATAGTACCATACGTGTTAAAAGTTTTTGGAAAGCTTCTTATTTGAATTTAATGAACCATGAATCCTGCCTGGAAAGCAAGGTGCTGAACGGAACATTAGTTGGCATAGAAACCCCATGGACCTTGTGCCTCGGTAGCTGCTTCTGCCCCCTTAGCAATATCGCGTCAGAGTCAGTTCTGCAGGTCTCCTAGCCTGAGTTCTCCTACACAGCTAACCACACCACAGCATACACTGCAGAGCGCATTCCTTTATAACGCTTCTGTTTTCTGACTATGAATATACGCTGAGCTAAAACTGAAAGAATTTCCTTTTGCCTTCTTTTACCTTAGATTTTCAATTAAAAAAATATATATATTTTTTGCTAAGATGCAAGATTCCTGTGGGTATAAAATAAGAATCCAGTTTTCCCATGTCTTCACAGACTGTAGAGGACTCTGAGGACTCTGAGTGTCTGCAGGATGAGTGTCAGTACACAATGGGCCTTAATTAGGATGCAGTCTGCTGAGCAGAGAGCGCTGGTACCTGGAAGCTGGAGCAATTTTATATTACAGCATTAACAAGAGGAAGCTACAAAAAAATACATTTGAATATCTGGAAGGATGGAAAACATTTGATTATTGTATCAAATTATTTCAAATCTCAGTTCGCTGTTTATTAATTGTTGGATATTAGTTGGTTTCAGGTCTCTGAATCTGTTAACCCTCTGTAACATTTCCAGCAAGGCTTCTGTGATAATGTCAAGTATGAATTTCCGTTCAAGCCATGTTCACAATTCATGAAGAAAAGTAGACACATGTTGCTGTAAACAGGATCTGTGCTCATAGTTTTGAACACTTGGTCTCCAGTGGGGGTGTTATTGATGGAAGTTATGGAACCTTGAGGAAGGAGGGCCTTGCTGGAGGAAGTACCACACTTAGGGTGGGATTTAAGAGTTTATAGCCTGGCCCCAAGTCAAGGTTTGTTTTGTGTTTGTAGTTCAAGATGAGGTTTCTAAGCTTCCTCTCTGCCTCCTTGGATGCTATGCCTCAACTGCCAACTATGGTCTAGTCCTCTGGCATTGCAAGCCCGTGGTATTTTGAATGAGAATGGTCTTCATAGGACCATATATTTGAATCCTTGGCCCACAGCTGGTGAATCAGTGTGGCCTTGTTGGAGGAGGTGTGTTGCCCTGTGTGGACTCTAAGGTTTCAAAAGCCCATGCCATTTGCAATTAGCTCTCTTCTGCCTCGAGCTTATAGAGCAACTTTCTGTTAGTGCTTCAGTAGAATGCCTGCATGCTTGCTGCCATGATCCTCTTGAGGATGATCGTGGGCTCCAACTGTCTGGAATTGTGAACCTCAATGAAAGTTTCCTTGTGGTGTCTGGTTGCAATAATAATAAAAAAAAGTAAACTAAGAAAAAGCCCAGTTAAATTCTTTCTTCTATCCTATGTTTTGATTATAGCAATTTATCTCTGTAGTAGAAAATAGCTAATACAACTGAAGAAAATATTTTTCTCATATACCATTATTATACATGATTAAAGCATCATGCTAAATCTATACTGCCAATTTAGCATGAAAAGCATTCAGTATCTCATGAAAAACATTATTTTCAAGGCTAGTGATTCAACTCTTGTCCTAGAATAATTATGATATGTATCATTGACTCCCTGATTTTAAATGAATATCACATCTATAAGTTTTAGGTGCTGAGGGATTACTGAATTATTTATTTCATGGTCAATTAAAATTTGAATGAAGGTATTGTAGAAAGAGAAAGAAGTGAATTAGATGTCTACCTTAAGATAATTCAGCCATCTATGAGTATTTTTGCTACAACATAAATTGGAAGGGATTATACATATGTAGAGCAAATGCTCTCTGATCCCTCAAAAATATAAGTACAAGCCAAGAACATGTGGATGTTACCCTTTATGGTCTGTAAACACAGATATTGAGTCAGAGGATTAGATTTAAGAACCACACAACCTGTTTTTGCTGGTTGGGTGTTGGAGGAAGTTAACAACCAAGAATAAAAGGCAATCCCTGAAACTGGGTAAATCTAAGCAGACTGACTTTACAGAACCTCAGGAGAAAGACCTGTTACCTGAATTATAGCCCATAAGAATGCATCTTCAGACTTTTGATCTCCAGGAAAAATTTCATGATGTTCAAGCTGCTAAGTTTGTGATAATTTATTAAGGCATTAATGAGTAACATAAAAGTCAATATTATTTGTTCATGAACTACTCAAGAGTAGAAGAGTTTCCTTTAACCTCTCCAGGTTAGAAGAGAAAATAATCACTCCTACAGAGATATAGGCCTGGATGAAAGCACAGATGATTAGAAAACCATCACAGGGATTAAGACCAAGAGCTCATATATCTCAGTCACAAACATGGAGAAGGTATGCTCTTGATATGCTGTGATGGGCTAAGGCACTGATGCTGTTTGTTCACAGACTCCATCACTTCTGATCTACTTAAGACTGCTCCTCATTTTTCAGGCAACTTACTAGGGATGAACTTAGTGGATAGAGTTCCCATCTTAGGAAGCCCCAGTTCTCTGGAAAGAAAAGACACTAAGGAAAAAAATACTACGGGGTATAACTTAAAAGAAAAGTAAAATAATGTTGACAAAAACATTTTCTGGTGATCTAACATAGATGGAGAGAGACAAGAGAAGCTTCCCTGGAGAAAAGCATCCTTTGTATTGGAACATTAAGGACAGTCATGTTAGAGAATGCAAGAGTGTAAGAGAAAGATAACTCTTTAAACACAAGGCTTCTGATAGATAAAATCAGAACCATAGACAGTGTATTGAACGCCAACGTACTCAGACACAAATGGTCTGGCATGTATCTGAGATTTCAAATTGGGATTTCAATCTCTTATTCTAGGACTCTTAATAATTTTGTCATGCCACATTTAAACTTTGACTTTAAATGATAAAACAGTAAGAGATTAGGGACAGAGGTGTCTTAACTTGTCATTTAGTCCATTTCAATATGCAGAGACATCTAGTAAGATGGCAAAGTTGCTTAGCAGTGACAACACTGGGTCAATAAACAGGATATTTGAAAATCTGTCTGGGACATAATTCATAGCAGCATCAAGCAGAGAAAAGGTTGCTCAGGGGGAGGTTGGAGTCCGTGGTGGGTCTGGCTTCTATGGATGCCCTAACTGACAGACATATAAGAAGCTCTGTCTTCTAGAAGAGCCCCAACTTGTACACTTAATGAGCAGCAGTATGGTTCCTAGGGTCCTCACAGTGACTATCACCAGAATGAGAAACATTGCTTATGTTTACAATCAACACAAAGTCTTAAAATGCTATTTTTTCCCGCTGAAGAAGACACCAAGAATTGCTGAGATATTGTTTAACTGTACCCTAATAATCCCCGAGACAAAGTAAATTGAGAAAAAGAACGGATATGTTGTACAAAACAATGTTCTCTATAAAAATGTTCATGACCTAACTCAGAAGCTGTGGGATATAACTGCTGGAGAGACGGGCAGAAGATTTCATATGAGAGCACCCAACTGTCCGTAACTGACTTCAGATGTTAAGGAGAATGTCTGGAGATAAGGAATTCGGGGGACTGGGAATGGGCAAGGCAACATTTCCTTCTGACAGGCTCCTTGTGGATTTACTTTTAGGACAGTAAATCCATTTTGGGGGGCTGGTAAGTTGGCTCAGTGGATAACAGTCTATACTGGCCTTTCAAAGGACCTGAATTTGGTTCCCAGGACCCATATCAGGCAGTGTACTA